>QFEW01000247.1:0-18046 GCA_003316525.1 Termitomyces eurrhizus
GTGTACTATGCTACACCAGAGGAGGTATGGCTGGCAAGATGATTGAAGAGTCGAAGGCTGCACACCTAGCAGTGTGAGAAGGAGCAAAAGGAGGAAAGTTAAAGCAAAGAGGAGGATCCACCGATATTAAGAATGGTATAGTGGTAAAAGGCCTTGATAGACAGGCCTACATTATTGATGTCAACAACCTCCAGAAAATCCAACTTGAGACTAGCACCAAACTGATGGAATTTGCAGGTGCATAACTACTAGCAGCATGGACTTCTTTGAATACAGAGGCTTCATAGCCACTGATGAAAAAAAACTATGAGCAACAATTAACTGGAACACTTACTCAATTTCTGCCATGCATGACTGTGAGACCATTCTGGCCACCACCACCATTATCTCAGCAAACCCCTTAAGCAATGCAAGGCTCATATTACTCACAGAAAAGCCTTTTTATATGGACTCTGGGGCCACCATTCATATATCCCCATGTGCAGCAGATTTTGTCACACTGCAATCTATCCCATCTTGAGCCATCAAAGGAGTTGGGGAGACCTTGATACAGGCAATAGACATAGGTCAAATATATTTACAAGTCCAGAACCAAACAGAAATCTACCTCAAGAATGTCTTATACTATCAGGTTCTACTGACTACAGGGGCTTCCACAGGTGAGCAAGTCCTTACTAAGCAGACTTGACATTATGGACAGTCCTGAACCTATAATGAGGGGAATGAGCAGGCTCCAGGAGTTCTGGAGAGGTGTGGGGGTCTTCTGGGGCTTGCACAGAGTACTGGATTTTTGTGGGAGTGGGGAAGAGAGGTGTGGATGGGGTCTGAGGGTCAATAAAGGGGAACAGAGCTGAGTAGAGGGCAATGTAATACTGAGGAGAAACCAAGAGACTGAGATAAAGACCAGGAAACTAAGACTTAAGACCAGGAGACTTTGAGAGTGGGAAAATACATTGATTGTAATAAACAAAAACAAAAGGTAAAAGTTTAGACAATATCAAGACTAATGTAATGGGATGCTAGCTACAGTTTAAGTACTTGCTGGGATGGGGGGCCTAGTTAGCTGGTGGTCCTGATATCTGGGGAGTGTTGGTGTCTTAGGAGGCTAGAGTGCTATCTGAAGAGGGTCAGTGATGGGCTTCTACTCAGGCTGAGCACATCAAGGGGCACTATAGGCCTACCAACACTTGATATACTGGAGACTCTAGCAATCCTCTTAGACACAGGACATCTCTGGCCTTGGTGCTCTGCTACAGGTGTTACTACTTATCAGTCTCAACTACCACTATTAGTCCTTCAGCATACACTATCCAAAAGATTTAGGAGGTCCAGGACTTACAGCACTAGCACAACAGCAGAGAGGTGACTCTGACCAAACCCTGATCAGTTTCAAAAAGGGGTTAGCATTAGACACTGCCATTTGATGAAGCACCTCAATCAGAAGTCTAAAGAACTAACAATGACAGAACAGGATATATTCTAACCCAACATTTTTACCTATCAAGAATTGATACAATGTTTAGTGCTGACATTAGAACTTATAGCATCTGTCAAGGATTTTCTGACCATACTCTGGAAAAGCCTGGCCAAACAGAATTACACTAAAAAATGAGCAGACTCATACAATTCTAAGTCATTTTAGAGTCGCTATGGCCAATGGGCTATAATGCTGTTGATCACCATCATTCATGTGCTGCCAGTTGCTGTTGACAGGTTGCTGTTAGCTGGGACTACAAAGAGAGGTGCTAATTGGTAGTGCCATGAATGAACTCATCTTAGAAATACAGTAGTGCATAATATAAAAGATAGCTACTTTACATGTATATAACAACAAATCATAACCCTTTGAGCACCTAGTTCCACTCAGCATTCAAATCACACTAGCTTGTCCTGACTTTGTCACTGAGTTGGGTGCTAGCTTTGTCTTTATCATCTTTGTCATTTATGGTGCCACCTACATGTTGAGGACAACAGTTGACTACTTCCTCATTCAGTTATTATATGTTTTTTTCCGTTCATTACATGTCACACCTCAGTGTTCCTACCCACTGAGGTGTAAGTCAATCTTTTGTATCACACTTAATATGTTACTCATTACCTGTAGTTTCCTTTGTTAACTACAGATAGAAATATCCAATACATATTAGTGTTCCTAACCACTGAGGTTTTCCTTTGTTAACTACAGTCATCCAAGATCCCCCAAGACCAGTCCTGCCTCAACACTACAGGCACATCATGTTGCACCATTCTTCTTCTTTTCTATATCTTTGCCTAAGCTTTGGCACTCACAATCTGCTAGGTAGCATCCAAGGTGCTATTGTCTAGCATGCTGTTTTATCATATTTGCTCAAGCACACCGGGACTCTGTCAGGACTCCTCACAACTACACATGCCAGGCACTGGAGATGGTGTTGTACTGTGTAATGTCCAGTGCACCCAACTACAGTTGGTGTCATCAGTGGGTCATGACGTATATATCTCTACATCTGCTGTCCAACTCATATCTATCTTGGTGCTAACTGCTGGCATGAAGGCTCTCATCATGTTCAGCTGCACAGGCATTACCATTTTAGATGAAGACTGAAGAACCTTATTGGCTGCTGGACTACTGATTCCAGGACAATGGCTGTATACAATTGAACTACAAAACACTCTATTGGAACATGCTTTAACTACAGCACATGCCAACTATCAAGTTGTTGCCACCATGGCACAAAACAGCCTTCTCCCAAGTATGCTGTCTGCCTCTTCCCTCGCACTATCCAAATGTGATGTCTGTATACTTGACAAACAGACAAAAACATCTGATTCAAAAGTGCAGGAGGAGAGTCACAAGGCAGTTAGAAGGTTACAAGTAGTATGAACAGACTTGGCTGATCCTATGAATGTGCAGTCATATGCAGGCAACAAAAATATTATAGATCTAGTTGATGACTACACAAACATGTCTTGGTCAATCCTACTCAAATTGAAGGCAGATGTGTTTGCAGTGCTACAGGCATGGAAAAAGATCAGGGAACTTGAAACTGGAGAGAAGATTGGCATATACCATACTGGACATGATGGAGAGCTTAAAAACTATTATGTGGAAAGCTGGCTTAACTCCAAAGGCATGAAATACAAATATGGTGCTCTCTACACCTTATAACACATAGGATAAGTAGAGCAAATGCACCAAATGCTCCAAAGAAAAGCACATATGATGAGGCTAGCTGCTAAATGTCCTGACATGCTATGGAATAAGTTTTACCTAATGGCAGCACACCTTCATGCAAAAACAACATTTAAGTCACTTAACAATAAAATTCCATTCAAACTATGGTATAATTGCACACCAGACTATTCATATATATGCAAAATTGGTTGCAGAGCTTGTGTGCTAATACTATACCAGCACAATCCCAAACTTAACATGCAAGGAGTTGAGTGCATCCTTATAGGCTATGCCTCAAACTCAAAGAGCTACAGATGCTACAATTCCCACACTAAGAAAATCTATGAATCCTACTATGTACGCTTTCTGAAATAACATGATAGATCTCCAACACCAACAAAAAGCACCAACAATTATGTGCAGGCACTAGTGCTCACAGTCACAGGACCTGATCAATGTGACACAATCAAACTGACAACAATTAATGAGATCTACAGAAACTCATCTGTCATACTGTTCTCCATAGATAACAATGATGAACCAACACACCTGATGACTGTACCACTGGAGAACTGCCTGGACATACTACAGAAACATGACAACAATGCAGTGACAGTTCCATGTTGATCTAATCATACTTGTATTCTCACACCAAAAGCCTCTCCTGACCACCCACTGATTATGTGCACTGAACAAGCTGTCCTGGACTCACAAGCAGCAGGGGACAGGCTGCACACATCCTAGACAGAAGCATGCAACAACCAACAAAGAACAACCACAAACAATGATATTTGACCCCAACCAGCACATGATGGCAATCAGCAGGCTGAACCCATGCCAGAAGGAGGTCCTGCCAATGACAATATGCTCCCAGATCTAGCCAACCTTGCTTCTATAGAAGACATAGAACATCTGCTAGCAGTTGCATAATTACTTGGAGACTCACATACCATTGATCTTGGTGATGAACTATGCACATGGGCCAAAACAAAAGAATTGGCTGATGCGAAATGGTGAGAAGAAGGCTACAAAGAGGAGCTAAGGTCACTCAAAGACATTGGAGTATACAAACTAATCCCATGAGATCCAGTCCCACCAGGTCACAAAGTATGAAAAGGTAGGCTGGTCTTTAAGGTCAAGAGAGATAAGAATGGACGAGCAGTACACTTCAAAGTCCAACTTATATTCAAAAGTTTTGAACAGATCTATGGATGTGACTATACTAGGACCACCTTGCTCATAGTGTGCATAGAATCATGGAGAGTCTTACAACACCTGGCTGCAACCCAATGCTGGGATGCAGCACAGATTGACATCAAGACTCTCAATGAGCCTATCCACAGCAAACGTTGAAGAATTGATAAGAGCAAACTTCTCTGGTTTGAACAAGAAAAGCTTGCTTGAAAGGCTAGAGACCCCAGATGCTCCCATAACCAAGCCTTGCTCAGACAGTATCTGCAGAACATCAGTCAAGTCAAGCAAAGTAATTTCACATCTCAAACAGCATCCTCCGACTTCCCTTCATCTGAATAGAACAAGCTCTTCTGTGGAGAGGCAGCTTGTTTTGACTCAATATATAGTGCTGTCAGATATTTGGGCACTCTTTGAGAGACAGTGTGAGATCATCTTTGGAGTTAGCACTCCAATTCAGAAGGTCCAGATGAGTGGGCAGTGGCTTGTCATAGCAAATCTTTATGCCAAAGCTCTCAAGTTCACTTTTCCTGACAGAGACTCAGAATTCCAAACATACATCTGCCAAATACTCAACTTATTTGCAGCAAAACATGAGAGTGCTCATGGGAAAGTCATTGCATATGACAAAGTGGTCAGATCCAGAGTTGGAGGAGGTACAAGATTATTGCTTATCAATCAACACAAGTTCTTCGACCTCAGAGACTCAACCCTCAATGTTGATGGAATCAATTATGGAGGTTGAAAAATCTCTGCTACCAGCACAAGCTGAGCTAATTGTGAACCTAGAGGGAAACCAGCTGTGTGCAGGCATTGGAACTCTGCAAAAGAATGTCCTTTTAAATCTGGAAATTGTTATTAGATGTTAGACGCTGATGATTAGAGATCACCATAAGTGCCAAGCTTGATGACTGAGAGGGTCAATAGATAAAATGTTATTCTCAATATTATTAACTACCTTCATCTCTAGACATGAATATATATATATATATACCTACCTACAACAGATATACCCTCAGTTGAATATATGAAGATTGAGGGTGAGTAACCACATACTTTTACTAGACTGTTACCTTACTCATAACCTACCTGGTGCATGTACTTACTCGTGTGTTATCTAGGCCCTAAAATTAACATGTTATGGGAGAGTGCTGCTCTGTACACTGAAGTACGACTTGCTAGGGCCTGTGTTTTTTTTCTTTAGACCATGTGCCCAATATTGGTGGGCAGACTGCCCTGACTCTATTCTTTGATTACCGAGTGCATTATATCACGTATTGCTTTACCCTAGACCTGAGGACACACTGATATGACGCTGTACCAGCAGTCAGGGACAAAACATGCACCAGAAGTCAAAATAAACATTTAATTATAGGCTGAAAACTGTAAGCCTCCTGGTAGCAGTCTCAACAAATATCTATCTCCAAAAATATCCCAACAAATACACAGAGAAGTACAGAACAACAGGCAGGGACCGGCTCAAACTATCAGCTCAACAATAGTCTAACCACTGTAATGGAGAGGAAAAGCATGGAAGCTGGCAGAGTGGACGGAATAGGATGGAATTGGGGAATTATTATTCTCATTCAATATTATAATTCCTCAATTTCATCATCAAATCAGTCAATGTTCGGTAATGGACGGAATAGGATGAAATTGGGAAATTATTATATTCATTCAATATTATAATTCTCAATTTCATCGTCAAATCAGTCAATGTTCGATTTGACAACAAGGAGGGGAAAAGGAAAGAAGTAGGGGATGCAGGGAGGCGCTAAAAGAGGAAAGAAGGATCTATGAAGGAAATCATGCTAAATGGAGCTCAAGCAAATGGGGAAGTGGCAATCCGAAACATCCGGAAGAATGGCGGAACAAAAAGTTGAATGGTGGAACGGGTGGCACTGAAACAGGACTCCCAAAAGGGAAATTGGACTATCAAATACGTTCTGGAAGTGGGAGAATTTCCGACAAAGAGTCATATGTAGATAGTGGTCTGTGCACCAGAAAAACAGTATAAATAGCCCAAGTTTAGTAGAGAATAGACAGGCAATTAATAGGCAAAGGCTTGGTGATTCCCAGGGAGTGAATCGCTTAGGCCGGAGTTTGTTAAGAAACCTCGACTTGTGGGAATATTATTATTCTCATTCAATATTATAATTCCTCAAAAACCTCAGCGTTTTGCAAGATTATTAAATGCAGTCAAGATAATAATTATCCCTTTCGTCATCAAAGTCAGTGTGAATTCAAGGTCATATTCTACACTAGCAAGCCCCAGAACTATCAAGTAATACTTCTACCAAGTACTACAACACATCATCCTTGGTGACCCCTATCCTATCTCTACTCTTGATCTTCACTAGGGCTCTGACTGTTGAAGCTACTGAGAGTCCAGGAAACCCTGCTACAGATATTACAGATGCTAAAGCACAGGAAATGCAACAGGTTGATGGTACTACACCTGTGATCTCGCAGATCAAGATTTCAATTCACTATTCTGGGGAATTATTAGTGAAAGATGACGGCAAATGGATGCTCTGGTCAAAGTTCATAAAACTTGAACTCACTATGTCTGGCCTGTATGAATACGTTTTTGATCCTTCTGATCTTCCCCACAAGTCCTTTGAGCTGAGAGCACACCATAATTGGCAGTCAAACAATCATCTTGCCCACTCCTTTTTGATGTTGGGACTATCTGAATCAGAACGTAACCTGGCTAATGAGTCTGCCGATGCTAAGGCTTTGTGGAACTACCTACAGGCAAGGCATGGTGGAGCAGAACCGGTCCAACAAGTTTGCCTTCTGCAGGAGGTGCTCACCATAAAGTGTTCCTCAGCTGAGCTGCTCACTAAAATGATCAACCGAATCTATGAGAAGATTAACCAGGCATTCAATGTAGGAGAGGTGACCAAAGACCTCTTACAATCTATCACTGCACTGTCCTCCTTGTCTGATAACTCACTATATGCAAGTGCATGATCAATCATTTCGAGAGATTTGGCAGCGGCAACTGCAATGGGACCTTATAGCCTGGACAAAATTTGCCGATTCCTGAAAAACGAGCAGACTCTATATTCTGCCAACAAAGGCCTCCAGGATAGTCACCCTGCTATAATGGCAGCCCAATTGATGGCTCAGAGGGATGACCTGATCTGTGATGTGTGTAGGGCAAAAGGACGCACAAACTATACAGGACACACCAAATCATGGTGCATCCTGGAAGAAGGTGGTATGGCTGGAAAGACACTGGATGAGGCTAGGACTGCTTGTGTGGCATATTACAAAGCTAAAAAGGACAATCATGACAAAAAGAAGACCACCATAAAGCTTACCTTTATGCCAGCTGGCAGCTCAGCATTTACAGTGGAAGGGGATGTGAACACCCTTGCTGCATACCTTGCCAGTCAGACAAGTAAGACATCAGATGTGACACTGAAGGCAGAGTTTGCAGAATTGGCAGCAAATGGGACCTTCAACCTCCTCGCAGATGCTGAGAGCCTCGAAATTAATGTGTGGCTTGTGCTGGAGGAGGAGTCAATGGCAGGTGTTGACTGGAAAAGCCACACATTACGAACTACAGCCGACACTGCACTGTTCAGCACCACTACAAAGCTCAACACATGTCCCTTCTACCTAGACTCAGGCACAACCATGCATATCTCCCCAAATGCCACTAAATTTACCTCTTTGAAGCCTATTCCAAACAGATCAATTCAAGGCATAGGCAGATCTACAATTTTTGCTACTGCCATTGGAAAAATCAACCTTCACCTCACTGACGGTTCCTATTTAGTACTTGATGACATCCTCCTTGTTCCCAAGGCTACAGTCAGACTCCTTTCAGTCAGCTCTATGGCAAAAAGGAATGGTATATTCATCATGTTCAGCGACACAAGCACAACACTATTTGAAAGAATGATGAAAGAACTAGTAGCGAGCGAAACCCTGATTTCCACAAAGAACTTGTATGCGCTCAACCTCTATGCCAAATCTGCTTTTAGCATCCACTCATCACCTAATATTGTTATGTGGCACTGATGTTTGGGCCATGCCAACTACCAAACTATCATAGAGATGGCAAAGAGAGGCATGATTGAAGGTATGCCATGCACCTTTACTACAAAACCACCGAAGTGTAATGAATGTATCCTTAGAAAACAGACTAGAACACCTGTTTCAAAAGTTAGAGAAGAAGGTGTTGGACACAAAGCAATACGCAAACTTGGGATAGTGTGGGTGGATCTGACAGGGAAGCAGGATATTATGTTGAGGACTGGAAATAATTACATCATGAATATCGTCAACAATTACACAAATAAACCGTGGTCCATACCTCTGAAATTAAAGAGCAATGCATTCAAAGAACTTTAAGCATGGGTCCTGGCTTAACAAGTTGAAACAGGGCTAAAAGTAGGCATACTTTGCTCAGGAAATGATTCAGAGATCATAGCAAAAGAGAATGAAGAGTGGTACAAGTCTCAGGGAATAATGACACAATGAGGAGCCATATACACATCAGCACACTTGGGATGCATAGAATGGATGCATAGGACACTCATGGGAAATAGTATAGTCATGAGACTATATGCAAAGTGCCCACCATTTCTCTGGGATGAATTCTATCTGACAGCAACTCACCTACACAGAAAAACAAGAACATCAGCTGTAAACGACATCACACCAGATGAGCTATGGTATAACAAGAAACCAAACTATTCCTACATTTGCAAGATAGATTGCCAAGTATTCATCTTTATATTAGGCAAGCACAATCCAAAGATCTATGAAAGAGCGATCAAATGTACGTTGATAGGCTACAATGCTAAATCAAAGGCATACAGATGCTATGATAAGGCAACAAGATGGGTATACAGCACATACCATGTCAAGTTCATCAAGCATCATGATGATCCTCCTGCAACTAGCATGACAATGCCATCTTTGGTTCCAGATGACGCTGCAACCAATCTACATGTACCTACATCAACTTTACATCAAGAGGACACCCCAACTGTTGATACCATTACAAGAAGGGCAAGGGATCAACCATACATAATTCCTGACAACGAGGAAGACAACATACCAAACAGGAATATTGAAGTGGGACCTAACGATGCCTCATTAGAGATGCCTGCAGACCCAGTTTCCCAAGATCTCCCTGAGGTTCAGGTTCAACCAGTCGAACATATCCTAGATTGACCTTGACAATCAGCATGGATCCCAGTACCAACAGCCAGAAGCAGACCAGATGACGTACAAGAAACACTGGTGGAACGTGCTATAAGAGAATCAAGGAAGTCAGCAGATAAAATTCATGAGGCTAAAGCTGACCGTTGGCGTGCAATTGAAGAACTATATCGCCACAATGATCAAAACCCTCAAGTTCCACCAGCAATCTAGGGTGAAGATGCAGACTTGGACCACATATTAGCAATGCTCAATACAACAGAGGACAATTTAAGCATAAATACCAAAGATGTTGATCCAGAAGTACCGAAGACATGGAAACAAGTGCAAGATTCTCCTGACGCTAAAAAATGGAGGTTAGCCTATGAAGACAAACTCAAGTCCTTGAAGGACATGGGAGTATACCAACTGATTCCTAGGCATGAGGTATCTACAGACCACCAAATACATTGAGGTCGACCAGTATTCGCACTCAAGCGCAATGAGAAAGGCGATGTTGTATGGTTCAAAGTTTGACATGTCTTACAGGGATTCAATCAGGTATATGGGCAAGAATACACAAAAACAACCTCACCAACTGCATGCACAGAATTGTGGAGGATCTTGCTGCACCTTGCAGCAACACAGGATTGGGATGCCATGCAGATTGACATAAAAACAGCATTTTTATATGGTGTACTACCAGAAGAGGAGACTATATACATGGAACAACCATGAGACTTCAAGGAACCAGGCAAGGAGGACCATGTCTGTAAGTTAGAAAGGGGACTCTATGAGATGAAGCAGGCAGGAAGGATTTAGAACCATACCTTGAACAAAAACATGGTGGAATGATGGGGGTTTACAAGATTGGCCTGTGAATTCTGTATATATTACAGGAAATCTGATCATGGAGTTGTCATTGCGGCTGTCCATGTGGATGATTTTCTATCAATTACAAGTACAAAACATGCAAACGAACACTTTAATACACAACTGAAAGAAGTCTGGACCATCTTGGACTTGGACACACCGAGACAAATTGTCGGGATCACAATAGAATGGGATAGGAAAAACAAGGCAGTATACCTTTCACAAGGGCCCATTGTCGATCGGTTGATCTTACAGTATGGGCAGAAGGATGCAAACCTGCTTTCACTACTAATGGAACCAGGTCTAAAACTGAAGAAAACTGATTACTCCAAGTTGACACAGAAAGAATGAGACAACATTGCAAAAATACCCTATCGACAGCTGGTTGGGGGCTTGATCTGGCTTGCGATATCCTCCAGGCCAGACATTCAATATGCTGTCCAACAACTCAGTCAGTACTTTGACTCTTATTCAGTCACTCACTGAAACACAGCTGTACATGTAATTCATTACTTGAAAGGCACAAGAGATATAAGACTCTGCTTGGGAGGCCCATCTCCAATTTCTCTCACAAGATTTACAGATTTGGACTGGGCCAATTGTTTGGACACATGACATAGTGTTGGAGGATATGCGTAGTCCCTGGGATCAGGAATCATATTGTGGGCCTTGCAGAAGCAGAAAATGATAGCAGCATTGTCATGCAAAGCCAAATATATGGCTGCCTTTGAGGCCACGCAGGAATGTGTGTGGCTATGGACTCTCCTTTGTGCAATTGGCTACCTGACCGATGGTGCAACAGCCATTATGTGCAATAATAACGCAGCAATAAATCTATCTGAAGATCTGATGTTACACACCTATGTGAAACATGTCGATATCAAATATCACTTTCTATGGAAGCATGTAGCATCAAAAGAGCTCATTGTACGCTATATAAACCCAAGAGATAATATCGCAGACCTGTTCATGAAACCCCTCCCTCTATCACGGTTTTCTCAACTTCAAAAGATTCTGGGCCTATCTTGAGTCATGTTCCACATGAGAAGGAGCAGCTTATGGCACTTACGGTGAGGAGAAGTGTTAGACGCTGATGATTAGAGATCACTATAAGTGTCAAGCTTGATGACTGAGAGGGTTGATAAATAAAATGCTATTCTCAATATTATTAACTATCTTCATTCCTAGACATGAATATATATATATATACCTACCTACAACAGATACACCCTCAGTCAAATATACGAAGACTCAGGGTGAGTAACCACATACCTTTACTATACCGTTACCTTACTCATAACCTATCTAGTGCATGTACTTACTCATGTATTATTTAGGTAGGATGCTCAGTGGAATATACGAAGACTGAGGTGCACATACTTACTCATGTATTATCTAGGCCCTAAAATTAACATTGGAGTCACACCTGCAGATGGTGTGGAGGACCGCATCCTAAGCATGAGTATCCAGAGGAGAGCAAGAAGTGAGGCAATCAAAGACTTTAGGCCAAAATACCTTTGTTTTAGCTATTTTTCATCAAAAAATGACTTAGCACTCACAATGGCAGACTGGTCAGAAACGGCAAACCCTTTGCCTGAACCCTCTGAATATGAAATAAATAACCCAAGATCTCAGCAAACACTATGGAAACACCTCCATCTATTCAAAATAGTGACTCCGATCAACATACCAGTTTTTGAAGATTTGCTGCAAACCCATCCAAATCAGTGTTTTGTCGAATCAGTCATTCAAGGACTGACCAAGAGTTTCTGGCCATTTGCAGATACTCAACCAGACATCTATCCCTCAATGTGATATGTCAGTAGGGTCCCCAGAAGATGCAGCAGATGGACTTCCTGAGGACTGTAGAAAAAACAAAGTTTTAGTCCTCAGTGACTCTGTGTAATGTAGTCGACTAAGTTATATTACCTGTAGAGAAAACAAGGTTTTAGTCTACAGGCTGAGTAAGTAACTGACTGCGTAAGTAAAGATAAATTAGGCTCACCCTCAGTGACTCTGTGTAATGTAGTCAACTGAGGGTGGCACTTTGTACATCCAAGTGTCAGGGGACTCCTCATTTCTTCCTTTTCTCACTCCTTATCTCTTCACTCTCCTTCCATTCATTCTCTTATTTCTTCTGACATTATTTCATTTTACTGTTTCTATTCTTTCAACACTATCTGTTAGTACTACTCTCAGCCCTTGAGATGCTCTGGTTCTTTAGCCACCATTCAGACAAGTGTGGGCCCACTCAGCACCGCTTTCAAACCGCTTATATAAGCCAGAGTTTGCCAGATTTTGCCCCTTATTTGTACAAGTGTTTGTGTAGGCAATTTTCGAGTTTTTAAGGTTTTGTTGTACTGTACAGTTGTTTCCCATGCTTCAGAGGCCCCAGAAGCATCCAACCTGGCATAGAGAATCCCTAGACTTGTTCTCTTTGGATCTCCCTCTGCCAGGTGAGTAGCTACCTTGATATTGTCAGTATATATTCTAATACACTTTGGATCTCCCTCTGCCAGCTGTGTGACTGAGCCACAGCCTCTAGAGGTCGCCCTTACACCAAGATAGGTAAAGAAAAATAATTAAAGTTTATCTACAAAGAGTAGCAAATACCGATTGTCGTATGTCATAGCCCAGAGAGAGGTATTCCCTAAAAAGGAAGTGTCCGACAGTAGTGTAAGCCTAACTTCAACACTCCCCCTGACTTGCACGACTGTTGACATTCTTGATACCCATGAGAGTAACCAGGTGATTGTGTGCAGAATGTGATAACGGCTTGGTACATATGTCGGCGATGTTTTCCAATAATGATATATGGAAAACTTGAATATCCCCTTCCTGGAGATGTTTGCAAATATAATGATGTCAGATATTGATGTGCTTTGCCCTTGCATGACCCTTCATAGATTTAGCTAGTGCAATAGATGAGTCATTGTCGATGAATAGGAATGCCGAGAGGGCTTGGCCTAGGTCAATCTCCATATGAAAATTGTGCATCCAGAGTGCCTGTTGGGACCCTCAGGTCATGGCCATATATTCTGCCTTGATAGTCGACAGCGCCACAGTTTGTTGGCGTTTTGAGCTCCATGAGACCGGACCCCTGGCCATCAAGAAGATATATCCAGATGTAGACCTCCTAGTATCCAAATCGCCACCATAGTCTGCATCTATGTAACCGACTGGTGTGATAGACCCCCCCAGACTCCTTGAGTATACAATTTTGTAGTCAAGGGTGGCCTTTACGTATGCTAGGACATGTAGGGGGGTTTTCCAGTGGGGTGGACCTGGGTTTGACTGGAAATGTGCAAGGAGTGTTATGGCAAAAGATAGATCAGGGCGTGTGGCAGCTTGCGCCCACATTAGGGCTCCCAGTAACTGCCTGTATGGTTTATCTGCCATGAATAACCTTTCTACTTCTCCTTTCAGTGACATGTCAGCTGTCAGTATAATGCCAGATGGAAGTGGCGTGTGTCGGGGGTTACAGTTTGTCATGTTGAATCAGTCGAGCACGTGTGTGAGGTACACCTTTTGTGATAGTGATATTGCCCCTGTGGTGGGATCTCGATGGATTGCCATTCCCAAAATAAAGGTAGGGTCACCCAGATCCTTGACTTCATATATCTGTGCCAGTTCCTTCTTCGCTATCTCTGCTCCCTTCTTAGTTGTTGAGACCCCAAACGTGTCATCATTGAATGTGTTGGTGATTGTCGTTTTGGTTCCCAGAGTCCTCAAACGTACGCATGGGTCTGCCCTGGATTTCTTGTATCCCAGATCTGCATATGCACCATCCAGCGTCCAATACCAATTGTATCCACCCTGCATCAGTCCATAGATTGTTTTCCGGAGTAATGCTAACTTCCTCTCCCCCCCCCCCCTGGAAAACCTGGTGGCAGGCGCATGTATACCTCGTGTTCTGGGATACTGTTAAGATATGCAGATATAAAATCTACTTGCCAGATTTCTAGTCCATCCTGGGCTGCAATCTGTGAATACCCCTTTGCCACCAGCCGAGCCTTACACCTTGTCACTTCACCCTCTGCATTGTATTTATTTGCGAACACCCAACAACAACCCACTATATTCTTGCCTGCCGATACTGAAGCTTCATCCACAAGCTCGAACATGCCTCTGTCCTTCATCATCCTGAGTTCTTCATCCATTGCAGGCTTCCATAGATCAGGCCACCTCATCGCCTCCCCATAGGTCTTTGGTACGTAGTCCTCGGTTCTGTCATCCTGGTGTGTCAATGCTGACAGGTACGCATATGGGTTTCCAGCCTGGAGAGCCATTGGTAACTCTCCTCCTGTCACCCAGTCTTCTCCATGGTCCCTCACTTCTTGCTTTTGCTGCAGGGTCTCTTGCGCTGCAAGTAGGGCTGGAGTTGGTCGCGTCAACCAGGTCGACCTCCTCAGCAATGGATCAGCGGCAGGGGGTGGTGTTTCAGGGACAGTTCGGACCACTGTTCGGTCATTAACAGGGTCTGAGGCATATTCTGGATGAATCGGTGCATTGTTGTCTCTGATTCTTGGTGCTATGGGTTGGCAAATTGATACAACAGGGCCAGAAGTAGTAGGTGGGGTGTTGGTGGTGTTTGTAGTAATGAGTGGTAAGTCTTCCTCAGCTCCAGTCAGATCCGTCAGAGAACGGTGACCTATCCCTTCCTCAAAGATGACATCTCAAGACGTAACAATAGACTTTGACCCCTGCTCGTACAGCCAGTACCCGCTATTTGCGTACCCTACCAGGCACGTCTTCACTGATCGTGGGTCAAGCTTTGACTTGATCAGTTCATCAGGTACCTTAGCCCATGCAAGGCACCCCCATAGCCTGAGATGGTCAACTCGCTGCCTCCATCCCATCCACGCCTCCTTTGGGATAATGCCAGGGTGCCGAGAAGAGGGGAGCAGATTCCTAGTGTAAATCTGTGTCGATGCAGCCTCAGCTCAGAGAGTTTTCGGTAACCCACTTTCCACTAGCATGCACCTAACCCCTCCAGAATAGTTTGGTTTGCCCGTTCGGCTAAACCATTTTGGGCATGAGCATATGGAGTGGTTATTCTTAGTATGATGCCATGGCCATTTAAGTAAGCAGTCCATGCCTCGTTAACCCATTCATGCCCAGCATCTACCCTGGCCTCACAGAGTTTTCTTCTAGTTTGGCACTCTGACTCATGGTGGTATGAGGTAAACGCTGTTAATGTAGTTTCGGCATCCTTTCTGGCAAGAAAATATCCTGACATATGCGAGGAGCCTCCATCCACTGCCAGCATCATGTACGTTGCGCCTCCCAGGGATGTAGTACTTGCAGGTCCCCAGAGGTTGATGTGGACACACTCATTTGGTGACCCTTCTGGTGTTACCTCTCCATCGTAGGGGCATGACGCATGTTTCCCATATATGCAGTCTTCGCAGAGTCCTGGTACCTGCAAGTCCCCTTTGACTACGAGACCATCGGCCAAGTTCCTTGCTAGCACCTCTTTGATTGTTTTAACACTTGCATGTCCGAAATGGCGGTGCCATACCTCAAGAGTGGTAGGTCTCATTTGTGATCTAGCGATGAGTGCTGTGGGCTTTTTGACTTCTCTGAGGGAATTTAGGAGGTACATTCCCTCATTTCCTGCTCCGCAGAGTACCTCTCTACCCCTTGGATCCAGGAACCGAACATGCCCTGCGCCAAAAATCACACTAAAGCCAGCTTTGTCGAATTTAGTGATGGATATCAGATTCGATGCCAGGTCGGGGGCATGTAGAGCATTTTTGAACACCAGCTCAGACAATCCATGTGCAGTATGGCAGATTTTTTTGACTGTACCTCTGCCAATTACTCGGAACATCGCACCTTTCAGGGCTGCATGTCCTTCAATGGGGTTGGGTAATTCTTCATAGTCAGAGAAGACTGCTCTGTCGACGAAAAAATGGTCGGTAGCTCCTGAGTCAGCATAGGTACGTATTTCATGGACTTCTGTGATGCTTGCTCCAGTCCATTCGATCATGGCTAACTTATCTCAGCTATCCTCATCACTCTGCAGGGTGGCTGCTAGGGCATATGTAACCTGTGGCTGTGTGGCTATAGTTTTGGTTTGACTGGCAGATTGGGTAGGTGCAGTGACAGCGTTTGCTGCTGGGGGAGAAGAGGTAGTTGTCTCGCCTTTCTTTACTCGGTTTCGGAAGTTTGGTGGGAACTGACCCTCTTTTCCTCCCCCTTTCCAGTAGCAATTCTCGATTATATGACCTGTCCTCCGACAGTTGGGGTTAACGCACACCAGCCTTGGTTTGGTTTGGCCTGTCTGCGCTTGGAGGGCCGTCGCAGATATGCCTACCTTTTGTTTTTGGAGCACAAGTCTGTCCAGTGGATTGTGAGTGCTGCGATGATGTCCTTGGGCATCTTCATCGCATACACTCCAGCGACTACGGCATTCCATGATTCTGGTAGCGACGCAATTAGAATGTTTCGGAAGGCTGCCTCACTGATATTTGCGCCCTTTTCAGTGGCTGACTTCCACTTTTCCCTTAGGTCCTCGATATGCTTTGTGAAGTCCATGCCGTCCGTAAATTCTGTTGCCCGCAGTCGCTTCTCCGCCATCATGGCAGCTATCTCCGAGAACTCGCCATAATTTTCTTTCAGCGCACTCCGCGCTTCCGCCGCAGTACCATCCATTTTAATTCCCAAGCCAATTGGGTTTTTCGTATTGTAGATAATCAGTCCGAGTGCCCATGCATCCCTTTCCTCCCATTCCTCTATAGATGGAGTCTTCGAGAACCACTCCGTGGGTTTTTCGTCACCCTTTTTGATGTCGTCAGTCTCACTTGGTCTTTTTATCGTTTCCTCTAGGTATTCGCGAGCTCCTCGCGCTCTCGCTGCGATCAGGACACGATTTTTAATTGTTGTGTAGTTGGTTCCGTCGAAGTGGACCTCCTCCGGAAATTTTGGCGGGGTTTGCCGAGTGGTAGATGTCATTTTTGAATGTTTGTGATGGGCTTATCGGTATAATGTGCGTGTATGAGTCTATGTACGGAGCAGTTGCTCAACGTGGCGTAGTGGAGGTGCAAAAAAACGGGGCCTATAACCTGTAGAGAAAACAAGGTTTTAGTCCTCAGTGACTCCGTGTAATGTAGTCGACTAAGTTATATTACCTGTAGAGAAAACAAGGTTTTAGTCTACAGGCTGAGTAAGTAACTGACTGCGTAAGTAAAGATAAATTAGGCTCACCCTCAGTGACTCCGTGTAATGTAGTCGACTGAGGGTGGCACTTTGTATATCCAAGATAGGTAAAGAAAAATAATTAAAGTTTATCCGCAAAGAATAGCAAATACCGATCGTCGTATGTCGTAGCCCAGAGAGAGGTATTCCCTAAAAAGGAAGTGTCTGACAGTAGCGTAAGCCTAACTTCAACAAGGACCCAGCGAGATATTGAGATAAGGAAAGGACGTTTTTCGCAGTCTTTTGGAAAAAACCTATATCCGTCAATGACTAATTCACCGATTTCTGGGGTGCCTAAACCCCATTCATCAGATTTTTGACTGATTGACATCGCCACTATCACAGCCTAGCGTGGCGTAACTGATGACAAGATCCTATTGGTCTCCTGTACATACATATCACCTGGTTTCAAGCATAATGCTGCTGAGAGTTGATATTCGAGCATACCACACATCAGAAATTCCC
>QFEW01000248.1:0-10657 GCA_003316525.1 Termitomyces eurrhizus
TTGAAAATCAATGTGAGTGTTTCTTCCCCGATTTATATACCGCGTTTTGACCTTCTGGTAGTTTGATGACTCAGCGTCATCTTGAGATTTTTGGACTTGCATAGATTAAATCAGGATCACGGTGTGTTGCTATAGCATGATGTAACCACGCTGTAAATACCCTTTGAATCGCTTAGCTCCAAGAATTCGAGTTTAGTTCACGCAAATGTCAGGAGAAATTCATAATACATATAGCGAATGAATAAAAAATGAAACCTGTTTTGCGCCGTCAAGCTACATTGCTGAGTAACTATGTACTCTAGGCCTAATGCATAATTGCTGGTCGGGTTATGTGCGGTACATATTTCCTCGCAGAGGTGCGTGGCATCTTTGAATGTAGCGGTGACGTCGCAGTATGCATAAGAGCAGTGTTGTGTCGGGTTGTGTGGGATTCGTGTTTTAACGTCGACTGGGTGAGGGAATGTCTGCGAGTCGGAGCGGAAACATCCGGAATCGGCGCGTGATGACTGGACCAAAAAGTTGACCTCACATTCCCTCTTCCACCATGTCCTAGTGCGTTGTTTCCTTGACTGATATTCTCCGAACGCGCTCAAAAAATGACACCGTAGCGTCATCTTCGGCCGCGCTATCAAGAACGAGTATCTCGCACTCGGTGTTCTCACCACCGTCTTTGGTGGAGCTTCCCTCGCGATGAGGGGCGGCAAGAAGGAGAATGCTGCTGGTCAATCACTTCAAAAGGCCAGGGATTCTGTTCCTATTAACGCTGGATCGAGGTACGTCCATGCAGTCAGTGGATAATATGATTTTTGCTAACACCAAATTCATTGTTACAGTGAAGAAGAACAATTGTACGTTGGCCAAACGCGGCTCATTATTTATCTTGTCTGAAGCTGACTTTGTGATGTGGCAGTATTCAAAATTTCATTGCCGAGGCAGAGAAGGAGGATGCAAAAGCGAAACACTAGATTTTCTGGAAGTGATGTACCTGCTTCCACAATACACGCCACGGCACACTAAAGTCGAAATTGAATACATTATCCACCAGGCTTGTCAGTGTTGCGCGGGTTCTCCAGTCTTGCGTCTTATGGTGGACGATTTAGACATCCTTGTATATACTCGGAGCAAACGACGAGCGTCTTGAATACTTGAACACTTTCTGCACTCGACATTCATGCCATTTGTACTGATACAGATGATATTTCCCTTCTACTTCTGCTGTGGAATGCAATCTCCGGATAGCGAGGAAAGCGACATGTGCTTTGTGCCTGGTTTACTTGAAGCACAGGTACTTGTTGCGAGTGATGCTCCAGCTGAAACATAGAATCTATTCGTGTTTTCATTGGTGCCATGTTCGACGGTGCGTACACGAATTTTCGTGAGGCCCAATAACGGAAAATTCGATTGAACTCCATAATTCATGGTCAAGTGGAGTATCGTTCGCCACTGAAAGCATTTGAGCAGGCCATCCGCGGTTGCCAACTGAAATCCTTGAGACCGGGACACTGATGATGTTTCCGGATGTACTTGAATCATTACAAAAGTCTAGTTGTAATAACCAGGTACTTGAAGGAAGTAATTTCATGGGATTTCCATGAAAGCGATAAAACTAATAAGCCCACGGAGATGCAAGTATTTGGACTCCCGAAATCTTTATATTTCTACGAAGTAAACCTCGAGCTCACAAATCCATAAACAATTTTCCTCAAGACACTATGGGCAAAGGTGTGCCCGTGTGGCTTGCCTACTCTAATATCGTCTAACCTAATTTAGTTCCGGATCCTCGCTCGTGCTGGTAAAGTCAAGTCGCAGACTCCAAAGGTAGAGAAACAGGAAAAGAAAAAGACACCAAAGGGCCGTGCCAAGAAGAGGGTTTTGTACAATCGCCGGTGAGTACAGGTGTTATATCTCATGGGAGCACCCTCTTATCACTGCTGTCAGCTTCGTTAATGTTACTACTCTACCTGGTGGCAAGCGCAGAATGTGAGCGAGTTTTCTCTATTTTTTTTCGACCTGGGGCAATCATCGTCTTTGGGTTCTGCCACAATGATACCCATAATCAAAGCATAGTTCACACTAAATTACGACATGTTGATACACAATCATCCAAGTCTTTCGCTCCTATCTGATTTATTTGTTGTCTTCTTTTGTTTCTTGATGCTGACCCTTTTACTCTTGTAGGAACGCCAACCCCGAGAAGTAATTCTGTTCTACGCCTTGAAGATAGCAGAAGGGAGTCTCTTGTTGGATATGGTACCAGGTCCCTCGATGATTACCCTTCCTTCCATCTATTACTCGACGTTCGCCGTCCCACATGCTAGATTATGCGCAATCTAGCATATACTCCAGTGATCCTCGATCTTGCACCAGTTGGGCTTGATTACGTCAATGTCCAGCTCCCATAGAGTTAATTTGACTCGTTGGGCTGCGTTCTGAGTCACCTTGATATGCTGTTGAGATTACAACGTACGCGGCTATTAGAGCACCCCGTATCGTGTAGTTCTGTGTCATGTGTCGGTAATTTGATGCGTCTTGCTTTAATATGATGATTTGCAACATTTGATATGGAGACACCAAAATGGGACGTTGGTTGATATTGCTCGGTCACGGGGTCTTGCACGCGAGCGAGTTGCCTTTTGTCATTATACGCGTCTTGTGCTGGCTTTCCAGTCTCCTTCAAGGATTATACCACGTTCTCTTGATTCCCTACACTCTGCCTCGTCATTTGTTTTAATACCTTAGGCACACCACGCCGTCATAGCGACGGGCTTCACGTATGCCCGTACCTCGACTATCACAGAGCGCAGAAGCTGCTCGCGCAGCTGCTGCACAGGCAGAGTTCAACGAGAAGAAATGGGTTTGGGTTCCAGATGCTAGAGAAGGGTACCTTGCAGGATGGGTAAACAGAGAAGAAGAAGATGCTGCTGAAGTCGTAATGGCTGCTGGAGGAGAGGTCTGACTTCTCAGTCTTTCGATCTGCTTTGCGGATAGCTCAATGAAGTCGTATGTCTTCTAGTTTCGACGGGTACCTTTTGAGTCGCTATTCAAGATGAACCCTCCCAAGTTCGATCGCGTCGAGGATATCGCAGACCTGACGTTTCTAAACGAAGCAAGTGTTGTACACAACCTTAGACTAAGGTATGGTTCTGGAGCAATCTATGTAAGTGCTGGATGTCTTGACTCCAAGAAGGTCGATTGATCTTTCATTGTAGACCTACTCAGGCTTATTTCTTGTAGCCATCAACCCATACCAGAACCTCCCACTTTATACGGATACAATAATTCAACAATACCGCAATAAACGTAGAGACGAAAATCCTCCACATATTTTTGCCGTGGCCGAACGTGCTTGGATCAACATGGGGGAGGAACGAGAGAATCAGAGTATATTGATCACGTAGGTATTGAAGGCATTACCTTTCCCTTGAGCCTAACTCCATTTTAGTGGAGAATCTGGCGCAGGAAAGACGGAAAGCACGAAGAAGGTCATTCAGTATCTTGCGGCTATCGCCACCGACGCTCATTTGCCAACTACTCCATCTCATTCCCGCTCCCCTACTCTCGGCAGTGTACCGTCCTTTGTTTCTATGCCTACCGCCGGTCTCCCCAGAAGCGACTCTCTTCGTCGCGGCTTCACAATTTCTCAAACTCCTACTGGAAGCAGCCTGAATTCGAAAGGTCGCCTCGGCCTCCTTGAACGCCAGATCCTGCAAGCCAACCCGATTTTGGAGGCTTTCGGAAATGCTCAAACGCAACGTAACAATAACTCCAGTCGTTTTGGAAAGTTTGTCCGTATTACCTTTGCTCCAGACGGCAGCATTGCTGGTGCAAACATTGATTGGTATCTCTTGGAGAAGAGTCGAGTTGTAGTGAGGAGCGAAGCGGAGAGAAATTTCCATGTGTTTTATCAATTGCTCTCTGGTGGTGAGGCATTGAAAGGTGAGAAAGCTTGATACCATTGATGACGGATGTCACTCAGAGATTTTCAGAACAGCTTTTGTTAAATGGAAGTGTTGAGGATTACGATTATCTCAATAAATCACGACGAGAAGTGGACGGCGTGGACGATCGCGAAGAATGGAACGCTTTAAAGGTGTGAGTCATCATCTAGAGCCCCCGTCAGTCGACGAGCCTTTTTGCTTTCAGACCGCTTTAGATGTTGTGGGATTCTCCCTCACCGAACAGCTCGACTTGTTTCGTATTGTGGCAGCTATTCTCCATATTGGCAACATCACCATTACTTCATCCCGATCCGACGATGCCATATTACCTGATCCATCCCAGGCTGAGCGCGTTTGCCATCTGCTTGGCATACCCATCGCTGAATTCACTCGTGCTGTCCTTCGTCCGCAAGTCTTGGCTGGCAGAGAATGGGTTTCGCAAGCGAGGACGCGTCAACAGGCTATTGATGAATTGTCTGCTTTATGCAAGACTCTTTACGAGAAATCTTTTGGATCTCTGGTGGACCGTATTAACCGCGCTCTCGATCGACCCTCGTCCAAGTCCACTTTCATTGGTGTTCTTGATATCGCCGGATTCGAAATTTTCGATATCAATGGCTACGAGCAATTGCTTATCAATTACACCAACGAGAAGCTACAGCAGTTCTTCAATCACCATATGTTCGTCTTGGAGCAGGAGGAGTATGCTCGCGAAGGTATCAATTGGGATTATGTGAACTTTGGGCTTGACCTCCAGCCCACCATTGATCTCATTGAATCGAGTGGGAACGCGATTGGAATTCTCACCTGTCTCGATGAAGAATGTATTATGCCTAAGGCTACAGATTTGACGTTCACCAACAAGTTGAATTGGATGTGGGCTGGTGACAATGGAGAGGTGGAGGAGGCGCAACATCCGGGCCGTGGGAAATATGAACCGTCCAGGTTTGAGCAGGGCTTCATTATCCAGCATTATGCGGCGAAGGTGGAATATAGGACAGACGGTTGGTTGGAGAAGAATAAAGATCCTTTGAACGATAACCTTACACGAGTTCTCGCTTCATCTTCCGAACGTTATGTCGCGTCACTTTTTGCGGAGTATGTGGATCCACCCTCCGGGCCTGGTGGTGCTGGCAATATATTCACCCAGGGCAAGAAGCGCACTTTAAAGAAGGGTGCCTTCAGAACCGTTGGCCAACGACACAAGGAGCAGCTGTCAAGTCTGATGCTCCAGTTGAAGGGCACTCAACCTCACTTTGTGAGATGTATCGTACCGAACCCTAACAAGAAGCCTGGTCGTGTTGATGTCCCATTAGTTCTGGATCAATTACGCTGCAACGGTGTCCTGGAAGGTATTCGCATTGCCCGGCTTGGCTATCCTAACCGTCTACCATTCGTTGAGTTCCGTCAGCGATACGAAATCCTCACACCTGGTGTCATTCCCCGTGGCTACATGGACGGGCGTGAAGCTTCAAGGCGGATGGTGAACGCGTTGGAACTCGATGAAACCATTTACAAGATCGGAACTTCGAAGGTCTTTTTTAAGGCCGGTGTCCTAGCTGAGCTCGAAGAACGTCGCGACCTTCTGTTGTATGATTTGTTCTCGAGGCTCCAGGCTGCCGCGCGAATGTCGACGGCTCGAAGGCAGATTAAGAAGGTGTTGAATCGTGCTATTGCAATTCAGACCATTCAACGAAATGCAAGGATATATGGAGATCTGAGAGAATGGCCCTGGTGGCAGTTGTATACCAAGGTATGGTTTTTTGAAAATTTTTTGGTGCTTAAATTGATCGTTGAGTCAGGTCCGGCCACTGCTTGCGGCTACTCGGAACGACGATGAGCTTCGAAAGAAGGAGGCTGAACTAGCACTCATTAAAGAACGCGCTGAACGAGATCAGAAGGAAAAAGAGGCTTTGGAAACGCTTAAAATGTCTCTCGAGGCTGAGAAGAGGAAGGTGGAGGACAAGCTAGAAGCCGAGCGAGCACTTGCCTTAGACAAGGATGGGCTTCTTGAAAGAAGCAAGAAACGTGAAAGCGACTTGGAAGATGAAGTGGCTGCTCTGCAATCAGATTTAGATGAGCTGGATTCACAACTCGATCGTGTGATGAAGCAAAAAAAGGAGGCTGAGGAAAAGTATGCGTCTCTTATGCAGGCATTTGACGAGGCGGCAGAGCATCTGGTCCGTCTTGAGGCTGAAGGAAAGGAATCTGCCACTCGGGAAGCTGAGCTCAATGATTTACTGGATGTGGCCCGGGAGGAGATTAATACCATGCGTGGACAGCATGATGAACTTAAGAAGATGCGTGAAGAGTCGAAGAGCTTGGTTTTACAACGCGAGGAGGATTTGGCGCGTGCAAAAGAGAGGATGGATGTGGCTGTCAAGGAACTGGAGGGCAAACTTTTACTAGAACAGCGACAAAGGTACGGCATACATCCAACCACCATCTTAGTGATTAGCGATCAGTTAATTGATATGTGGTTAGGGATTCTATCAAGGGCAAGAACGATGACTTGGAAGCGGATGCGCGGAAGGCTAAAGAACAGTTTGCTGAGATGGCGCGTACGGCCACAGAGTATTCGACGATGATTCAGAAGAAAGAGGAACAGATCACTAAACTCTCAGCACAGCTTGATTCGTCAAAGGCCACTAATAGCAAGGCATTGAAGGAGATTATTGAGCTCCAAAGTGATATTGACACTTTGGTCGCTGAACTCGAAGCTGAGAAAGGAGCACGAGAACAGGAAGTAACTGCTCGAAAGAAGCTTCAAGAGGAAGTTGATGAATTACGATCCCTGATGGAAGCGAAAACGAGCGAGGAAAGTCGTCGTAATGAGGTGGAGAAACGAAAGGAGGAGGAACTTGCGACTTTACGCGCCGAGGTTTCCACTCTTCAACAAGACCTTGCTGACATTCGCCGTGTAGGTTTAGAAGCGCAGAGCAAGCTCAAGCTAGAGTTGGAGTACTCTGTGCGGGAGCACAACAATTTGCTCCAGAGCCATAAATCACTTTCAGACCGCGATAATGCCACTCAATCTCAGTTAATGAAAACCAAAGCGGCTCTGTCTGACCTGGAGAAAGCCAAGCGATCAGTTGACTCTGAGCTCCAGGCACTTCGTTCTCGTCAACACGATTACGAGAATCAACTGGCAGAGGCCATTAAAACGAAAGAGGTATGAAAATAACTTGCACTGGTTGGATCATAATGACTGGTAATCGCTTTCAGGCCCTTGAACGCCAGCTTGTTTCAGCTCAGGCGAAATACCAAGATTTTGAAGACGTAGTCCTTGAATTTCAACGTACACAGGAATCTCATACTCGCCAGTTGGAGACGACGCGGAAGCAGCTGGAAGAAGAGTCAGCCAAGCGTGCTAAGCTTGAAAAGATTACATCCAATCAAAAAGTCGAACTGGCCAGACTTAAAGATCTCAATATCAAGATGGATCGCGAGTTGAACAAAGCTCTGGATGATCTCAAAGCACGTGAGTGGGAGATCAAGCAGCTTGTCTCGAAGCAGGACAAGACGATTGTGGAACACGTGCATGTTTTGGAGGAAGCCAAACGTGTCACGGATAATCAACTCAGGGAGGCACGGTTGGAGTTAGAGAAAAACGCGGCATATATTCGATCTCTTGTGCAGGCCAAGACACGATTAGCTGGTGAAGCCGAGGACCTGGTTCGGGCGACGGAGAGAGAACGTGTAGAGCTGCAAAAGAAGGAGAAAAATGCGAAGGCTCAAGAGGAGAGGACGGTGAAAGCACTAGCCGAACTTGACAAGGAACGACGAGGTAAAGAGGAAGCAGAGCTGCGATCACTCCGGTTACAGACAGACCTCCAAGCTGCCAAGCAGCAGATTGTGGAGCTTACGGAGCAATTCACGCTTGTACAACAGTCAAAGGACAAGCTGGAGGCGGAGCTCGATCGAATTGCGGACGAGACTGAGACTTCACATTCAGTCGCAAAGTTCCAACGTCAATATGAGGCTCGCATCGCGGAACTTGAAAGCCAGCTAGAGGAAGCAGAGACCGCTCATGTCACAAGCGCAAAGATCAAAGATCGTGTGGAAAAGCAGCATGCAGAGATTCGGCAGCTTATTATGAGCAATGGTTCGTCCGACGGTGACTTCCATACGAAATTGCTCTTCGAGTTACAGCTCGCCGATGACGCCTTGGCAAAGGAGATGTCTGCTCGAGCTAAAGGCATGCGTTCAAGTGGGGCTCATGAGCTACAAACAATGTCCAGTCTCACACCAACTAAACGAGCATTGAACGCGAACTCAGATCGTGCAAAAAACGCTGCGTCGCCTTCAACCCACTCTTCGGATAAGCAAGTCAAGGCACTCAAGCAGCAGGTGCAAGTTCTGGAAATACAAATGGTAGCGTCGGAACGTGTCCGTCAACACCTAGAAACATCCATACGTGAAATGACATCAGATTTGGAGAACAGTGACGGCTCGAAGCAATTCCTACAGCAGTATCGTGCAAGACTATCGAAAGAAAATGCGAGGTTAGCAGAGCTTTTAGAACAAGAAGCAGAGGCGCGCCGGGTGGCTGAGGCTGCACAGATCGATGGTGTTCAGGCGATGTGGATCAAGTTCCAGAACACGATAGATTCTGAGCGAGACAGTTATGCTCGTCTTGAAGAATCTAGGAAAGCACTTGTAAGCGCAAGGATCTTTCGACAAGTCGTCAGTACTCAACCTTTCTGAATTCCTAGCTTGTACAGCAGCGTACTGCACAAGCAGAGGTCGAAGCTCAGCGCGCTCAAAATCGCGAAGCTAATCAGGCGAAGAAACAATTGCAGTCGGAGGTGTCTCAGCTCAGTGAGCAGCTTGAGATCGTAAAGAACGAGGTTTTAGGTTCGGATATCGCGAATCTTATATATCTACGAATATGTACTAACTAAAATGCCCAGATGCTAAACGCCAGCTAGCAAAGCGACGACAAGAAGATGAAGTGAATGCACATTCCTCCTCTGCAGCAATCTCAGGTACTGTTTATCGTACCCATAATACCCAAATTAGCTTCATATGTTCAATAGAGTTGCGCGCTGTGGTTGAAAGCTATAAGGCTAAGGAACAATCATATCAGGAGCGCTTGGAAGCTACAGAAATTGCCCGTGCCAAGGCAGCTCGCGGCGAAGCGTTTGGTATGTCACTTCAATCAGATGGGTAAGCACTTCCTTCTGATTCTATCCTCAATAGCTCGTCGTACCCTCGCCGAGACGGAAAAACTACAGTCCGAGAATGCAACTTCTCGTACGCTTGCAGAAGACCGATTAAAGGCTGCCCAGTCACGTATCAAAGAAATGGAGGCGAAACTGGAGGAAGAAGGGCAGGAGTCGTCTGGTGTTGCGATAGCGAAGAAGCGCTTGCAGGATGAGTTGGATGATGAGCGAGAGCAGCATAAGAAGGATCTTGCAGAGCGCGATTTTTCCGCAGATCAAACGAGAAAGAAATATCAGGGTACGTGTTTTAGTATGAGTGTGGCTTTCTGTTCTTCATTTTCTGCCCAACCGTAGCCGAACTTGCTCAACTGAGTGAAGGTAAGGCGGCCAAGAGTTTGTTGAACATCTGCTGAGTCCTTTTTTGTCCTCAAGAACTACAATCTCAGCGGGACTCTATCAGCCGGCTTCGTGACGATAATAGGAAAATTCGTTCGGATTATGACGAACTACAATTGCGCCATGACGACGAGATTTACAACAGTGGTGGGTGGAAGAAAGAAAAGGAGCGGATGGAGACCAAGATCAGCGACATCAACAAGGCATACGAGGCTTCTATCACTGCACAGGCTGAACAGCAAACACAAATAGTGGCATTACATTCCCAAGTCAGAGAACTGCGCGGCGTGCTTGACGATGCTGAGGCGGATAGGGCTCTCTTACAAAAGGCTCGCCGGGCTCTTCAGGCAGAGCTTGAGACGATTAAGCTTGACCATGTCGACACGAACAAGATGTCCTCTGATAGAGAGTTCCAGAGGCTCCAGCTGAAGAAGCAGGATCTGGAGCGATCATTGGAGGAGCAGGAAGACCGGGTGGCTTCTGCCTTCGAGAGGATGAAGAAAGCAGAAGCATATACAAATGAGTGTCAGATAGAGCTTGGTAAAGTGAGAGCAGAGAACTCAGAGCTGGATAGACTCAATGTATGTGACGCTTCTTTCCATTTACTATGATCTTGGTTATTCACCGAATTGGGCCAGGCGAACTTGGAAAAGCAGGTTAAAGAGTTGAATGTACGCATTATAGACCTTGAAACGAGATCGTACTCAAATTCACCGCGCCCGCCCACAATCTCGCGGAGGACGGACAGCCGCAATGATGAGCTTAACAGCCAGCTTATCAAGGATAGAGAAGGCTCACGCATACAGCGCTCTGCTGACAAGGTTGCACGAGACCCCAAAGTCCAGCTCGTGGAAAGCGACAGGGCACGTATGAAATTAGAGGAGGAACGTAGAACTTATGAGGCACAACTGCAAAGTCTCCGACATGCGATGGACACCATGGTACGTTTTGTAGTCTGGCCCTGATTTGACTAATTGGATTGACCAAATCCAGCAAACGGAGGAAAGTAATTTGACAGCCGCCAAACGAAGGGCTGAACGAGAGGCCGCCGATTACAAGCAGAAATTCCTCAAGTATGTTACCATTTCCGACCGCTGGCTTTGACTAATCTTTCAATTTGGAAGCTTGGAGCGAGAGCTTGAACGACTGCATAATCGC
>QFEW01000249.1:0-10545 GCA_003316525.1 Termitomyces eurrhizus
CAATATCTCCGGCCCGAATGTAGCGTGTCCTGCCGAGTTTGGGCTGCTGACAAAGCTTGCAGTGAAACTGGTGGCAGGTGGAAACGAAGAACACACGCGACCATGAAGGCGACTGTAAGCCTTTCATTACTCGCTATTGCGCATGGAGTTCTCGCACATGGGGATCACGGGGGGCAACTAGGTGCGAAGCCTGGTGAGACCATCAAGCAGTATGCTCAGCGACACGTATGTGCCTGAGTTTATATGCAAGTTCAATTCATGAATCATGTCATCTAGATGTCTTCAGAGCATCATATGTATGACTTCATTACTTGATGCATCTCTTTCATGGCCTAATTCTCTGGCAGTGATTCATTCGACACACGAAGCTTCTTCATGCTGCACGATTTGAATCGGTTCGTGAATGTATGTACCGCTTCTCGTCGTATGCCTTAATTCCTAACAGCGATGGATATTGGGAACGAGATGAGATAGAAGCCGTGTATGGTGTTCACCATGTGTACGCTACAAAGAAATCACCGGTTGGTTCTATGCCTTTCAATTGATCACTGACCAAGCCAAATTACAGGACGAAGTAGCGCACCAAAAGAAAGCAGATCATATTGTTGACACCGTTCTTCGTTTATTGGATCTAGACCATGATGGGCGTGTCTCTCCGGAGGAGTTGGAAAAGGTTGGTTTAGACGGCCTCCCTAACTTTGATGACCTTGGTGCTGAAGGTCATCATTACGACGTCGAGAGCGGTAAGTAAAGTTGGTGGCATTTCTATCGTTAGCAATATTTAATTGATTGGCGCCAGAATTCTTCCTGCATCATGAAGGTTAGTTGAGATATTCCCCTACTTCTTGAATGCTCATGCGGTTTCTCTAGAACAATACCACTCAACACCAGAAACTCAAACTGACGAATCGTACAACCACCCCGAGGATCTGGAGCACTTTGCCGCACATGAACGGATTGAGCGTGAAGAAGCCGAAAAGGAAGCCAAGTTCCAAGGGATCTCCGTTGAGGAAGCCCTCCGAGAGCACCAACACGTTGACTCCCCGCCTCCAGCTGCTGCTCCTGAGAACAACAACTCTGACCCGGCCTCATCTCATCCACACGGAGAGCAAATCGAGGCTGTGCCTCCGGTGCTTGAGCCTCCAGTTCCCAAAGTGACTCGTGTGCCACCACCTGAGAAACAAGATCCCAATATCCGTTTTAAAGATGCCCCAGCTGAGGCGAAACGTAAAGGAGATTGGGGAGAAGGAGGTTATAGAGCGCCCACCGAGCCCAGTGATAGACTAAGGAGAAATTTACCTTACAAGGTGTGTCGTTTTGGTCCTGTGGACGCAGGAAGCTGAATTGCTGACGAGCAGAACCGAATGCAGTACAAATTCCGCCGCAATTGGGGTGACTTCTAAACTGCTCTGATGCACGGGCTTGAGTGGATTGTCCTAATATTATTAGCGGTTGGGCCGCACCCAGCAAATAATTCTAAATTTGCAACAGCTCAGAGAGTAGGATGCCGTTCTGTTTGAATCAGTCTTGTTTTATCCCATAGCATTATTCTCGTGGTCGTAAAGAGTCGAACAAATAACGATATCGAGGTATCATTGAAATCGGGTAATATGTGTCGTGAAAAATTTGTTATAGTCAGCTCATCGTCCATCAAACATGTCATCCAAAATACCCTGCTCTACCGCCTCCCAGTCGACATTTCCGCCACTGGCATAAACGCTCTCATATGAAGTGATGCTTACATTAGAGAAGAATGGAATCAAATCTCGAATGCTTTCAATCTGCCGTAAGGAATTCAGCATCGGACGGCGTAAGGAGCGTTGGTCCGTTGAAGTCGTCAACGAATTAGGTATTATAACTCCGTTCGTACCATCCTGAAACGATGTACGTACGTCAACGATACACAATCATAGGACAAGAGTAAACATACCCCAACGGGAAGAGCTCCTGCGATCTCAGCAAGTTGATCCATCATGGCCTCGGGGAACCAGTTATCAGGACGGTAAATTGCATCAACCGTGTCAGTTACAAAGATCCATTGATGTCTCAGGATGAAGGTTAAGCAAGCCTGGACTGTATGGGTTGATTGCGAAGGACTTACATTTGGAACTCCTCGGTTTGTAGGACCAGTAATAGGTCGAGGCATTTGCTCGCCGCGAGGACTAGTTGTAGGTCCTCTGATCCATCGAAAGGTAAAGTCGTTATAGCTTGTTCAAAGATACGATGCTAAGCCAAGAGATCGCGAATGAGAACTAAGGACTCAAACAAAGACGACAACCCACCAGTTCCGTTAAGAGCACAGGCCAAAAGCTTGTCATATTATTCGGTGAAAGCCGACATAATAACACCCGAATACATAGAAAAACTTCGCACTGTACAATGGGGGCCGTCACATTTCTGAAGATATCGACAAGCTTCTCCTGGATCGTTGGAAGTTGCGTCAAGAAATGATTCTTCTCTCCGGCGAATAAAACAAACGAAAGTCTCCGGACATTAAGAGACCGTAGCAGCATTTCGTACTCCCTATTTGTAAATATGTTTGCTGAAGGAGCTGTTGCTACTTTAGCTACAAGAACCGGTCAGCTTTGTACTGAAGCATCCCATTTTACAGCACATACAAAGTAACTCAGGGAAGGCGGCTTTGTCAGCATCAAACAAAGCTTTGACAATCTGGGTCCATGGCTCTGCAACGCATGCAATACAATTGAATAACCTGCTATCGTTTAGTAGCTCTGATACCGGCGTCTTCCACGCCTTTATAGAAGGTGGAATTTTGGCCATTGCTTGTATGATCGCGAGGACAGGCGGGTCCAAATCCAACGGTCTGATACCTTATGGTAAGTCACCGGACAGCTAGTACAGGTAGCGTCGAGAGACCCACCTTGTCCTTCCTCTCATTGCAGGATTTACAACATAGTAAATAATGTTGTTACATGCTGAAAGTATCTTGTCGTTGTCTACCAGGAATTTGCGCAAATTTGGTAAGACAGAGAACGCCACAAAGTTATTGATCTATCAAATAAACATGGTTAGTGTCCACTTGACTTCCACCACCAATGGGACCATCACTTGTGAGATCAATTCGGTCGATGCACCAGGTTTGACTGAATCTGAAGGAACTAGCAGATTCGTGTCCTGTTTCTCATCACTTTTGTAGTCTGAGAGAGTACCAGTCGTAAAAAAAATGTACCTATGACAAAAGTGCAACTTGCCTTGTCCAGGAGCGGGAGAATTTCGACCATTGTTGCTGAGGGATTCCTTCGTAGTGCGGCGAATCCAAGATCCTTGGTCATATGAGCGGCCGACAAACATTACGCTAGAATCGAGAAGTTTTCCAAAATTGTCCTATTAGAAGACGAATGATGAGGACCTGGACGTTTTAAAAATATTCAATGACACACCTGCAGCTCTTTACGTATACGACGATCTTCCATGGCCGTTGTTTGAGAGATTTTTTCAGATAACACCGTGAGACAGCTGTTCGCAGGGTCGGCCTATATTTAGAAGTGGATCTGAGTGTTTTACCTGAGAGCTGCAAAGTTATGGATCTTGAAATCCCGTGTACTGCCGACAATGTCTTTAATTAGTTGTAAGAAACGACCCCACACTTGTATCGCTATCGGCCCTTCCAGTCGACGTAGATAATGTTCAAGAAACTTGAAGAGTACCCCTTCGGTCCTGAGGAGAGAAAGTGAGATAAATCTTCCTAAAGATGTTTTGCCAAAGTTTTTACAGGTGCGAATTTATAGCTTGTTTCCTGCTCCTCTCGTTAGCACCTGATATACGACAAGAAATACTCTCGCAAATCATGTGCACAGCATTTTGAGCACTCGCAACAAGGACGTCAATGAGGTCGAATGCGGCATCTGGGGAAGCGTTCGGATCCTGAGCAACGATTAGAAAATTGTGAACTTAAACAAACAGGATGACAAGAGCACGTACAGAAATTTTACTCCAACAGTCCACAACAGATTCAAAGACCTCAACAGCTTGTACGCGGAAGAAGTGCTCTAAAACTCGACGGCACCGCATCCGCGTTCGATTATAGATAAGCGATAACGAGTCATCTCTTGATGTCCATGTCATTGGTGTAGTCCAAGGAAGAGTTGACCAGATAGAGTACAAAACCCGAATTCCTTCGTCAAGAGACCTATATGCTGGTGAACGAGCCTTGGTATAACAACACGATAAGAACGAGGCATGCAACATAACCGCGAGACTCACTGTGAGCGTTTCATCGGAAAGTTGTGTGCTTTCTGACCCGAAGACATTAGACACGTAACCCAATAACCCGCTGTTCTCCGTTCCAGTCTTATCTTGCGGGACAGGTTCCTCGTCAGTCGAGCTCAGTTCCGTAGTATAAGCTAGACTGAGCAGTATCATTCGCTCCAAACCGTTCAGAAGCATGACCATCTCTGCGTCGGTGACGCTCAAGGAGAAATCCTGAGCAAAGTCCTGTGCTTGTGACGAAGTAATACGTAGATCCTTCAGTGACAGGGTTAATTGCCGACACAGACAATCATTCAGAGGGTTAACAACAGCCTGTAGTGCTGGTTGAAACTGTGGTACGGCCATGAGTATGAAGTCAAGCCAATGTTGCAACACAGGGCGGTTTGATCGAACAGCAATTCCATCCACAAGAACCTGTACCAGCAAGGAATTTACCGAGTACTGCCGAGTTTCAGGTTGGATGTCACGACCTGATACACTGTTGGGACTGCTGCCGTCGTGCCCATGTACTTGCCATGATGTTGGATCATGAGATGTAGAAGCAGAAATTAGAGAGTGTAGCAGATGTAAAAGCTTGTTTTGAAGATCGAGACGGTGCCAGTGAACACAAAGATAAAGCTTTCCAATGACGATATCTTCGATGCCATCAGCAATTCCATCAACATCGCCGCGAGCGACGACGGCCTGGAGCAGCTCCACAGCCGTAGACTGGATTATGGCATTGTTTGGAAGCATGGTTTGGGCCCAGGATTGATCTGGCTCAGATTGGATAAACCTAAGAAGGACTCAGATGCTGCCTAAGGTCAAGAAGAAAAACGTACCGAAGGACTATCTCAATCAGAACATCAAGGTAGCTCGCGTTTGGATCAGATATACCGCCTTGTTAATCTTTAAGAATGGTAATTTAAACTTCATTTTGTCTACTCACTAGCTTCAACTCTTTGAACAAGACCTGTATGGTGTGAACGTCGGATCGGCGTTGCTTTTGCGGTCTTTGCAAAACCCTGTCCCCCGAAACGAATGATAGACAGGAGCAAATCAAGAAGATGATTCATGTAGCGCTGGTCAAAGGGACATTCATATAGGAAAACTTGGACTTCTCTTCCATTGACTTTTGCAGGTGAGAGAATTCGTCGCAAACTCGGCTCCAGAAGCTCAAACAAAATTGGATCAAGGACACTGAAGCACGATCATATCTTCAATTCCTGTGATTCTCATAATGCAACATACCGCAGATAGGATCTCAAACTGCATCGCATCCAAGTTTCACCAATACGCCGTAGGTTCGGGTCATCGTTTTTCAAAGTCTCAAGCACAATCATCATTGGCACCTTGAAGCAAAAACCAGGAAGAAAATTATCCTCTGTCACCATCTCGTCAAAATGCCTTCTGTTGAGGCGGGGAAATACACACCTGTCAACCTCCACAGGACGCCGAAGGCTTCATAAGACTCGCTTAATTGAGCTTCTGGAGAGATCATTGTTTGGGCTATTATTGATTCGAGATGCGAGCGCGTTGTAGCGGCCTCCAATGACCATATGAGATTGACAGCTCGGACATGATACATGGCATAATCTGCGCAGAGGTATTTGAGCAATTTGGTGACCAATGTAAACATGGTGGGCCTATTATCTATGAAAGGCCTGGGAACCAAATTGGTGTTCTGGTGTAAAGCGACGACGACCGAAACACTTCGGTCGACTGTTGTGAAATTGGCCGACTATATGTACCGTATTGGCTGAGTTAGATGATTGTAGCCCTCGTACGCTGATGTACCGACCTCATGTTTTAGCCCCCTGAGAATCGTTTGGAGCCACTCGTCAGGATTCCAAGACAACGTCACCAAGGCTGTAAGCCTACTGGATAATCTGTTCAGGAGTGAGAGACTCAGGGAAAAGACCTCCCGAAGAACGACAATGTCTGAGGAAGAAGTGGTCAATACTTGTGCGCAACGACGAGTAATAGTCGCTAGGCTTTCGAAAGCTGGAACGAAAGGCACAACAAAGGAGTCGGAGACAGATTCAGATATCGATATGGGATCAATGCCGTAGAAACTACAAGCGAAGAGGTAGGGTCGTTGTGTCGTCCGTTTCGCCTCAATTGGTCCCGTCAGATCTGGTCGTTGCATCAAAGCAGAATGTGGTATATGCTGCAACAATTCTTCTTGCAGCAGGAGAACCTCTTTTATTAATGGAGATGATACCCTGAAGATACCGGCTTGAATTTGGACCTAGATTTTGTTCAGTATCGTAGCACGAAGAAGAGGACAAAACCTGTTACGTCTATGAGATCTAATACGGCTGTAAAAATTATGGGGAGGTGTATCGTTTGTATTTCATCATCCTGTGAAAAGGTTTTAAGTAGGAACTGGACCATACGTATTGCCTGAAGGCAATTGTCTGAGTGTCGGATATCCACACTTGAGTGTAAACATGCAAACCACAAACCTCGATATCCTTTCTGTCTCCAGTGATTTCAGCAAACATAACAATCAAGAGTTGTTTCCAGAGGATATGAGGTTCAATAGCCTCGTATAAGGTGCTGGCTGTCATAGTTACCTAAAGAAAACTTATTTCAGCACGACATATATTTGAAGCAGGCAAACCGTTGACTAACGTCTTCACCTCCATCAGAAGCGTTGTCAATAAGGTGCTTGATAGCTTTAAAAGCATCATAAACAAGAACATTGGAGAGGGTTGCACCAATCTCCCACTTGTCCAATAAAGATATGAAGATTTTAAAAGGTCTCGACTCATTGTATTCCCCTGAGGGCGAAAACATCTCATTCTGGGGGTGGTCAGATAATTTGATGCTTCACAGAAAATTTGCACCACACCTTCAAAGTTGAATAAACAAGATCCAACCCGTGTGTTTTCAGATATTCTATTTGCTGTTCGCTTTTCTCGCCAGAACCGAGAAGCCAGGTATAGAGGCGTCGATTGAGAGATAGGTCGCGACGAAGTACAACTCCAGAAGCTGCACGCATTAGGATCACGCGATCCTCAGCCTGTGCTTTTCTCACGGCTGTACTATCCGCGCGCAGCGACTGCAAGAGTAGGTCAAGAGCTCCTCTTCGCACCAGGAGATTCTCGTCCTCGAGTGCTGCCGCGAACGCACGAATCATCAGGCCAACGTCCTTGCCGACGACCTGCGTTATATCTGAAGCTGTTTTAACAATATCCATGATATCGATAGGCATTGTGCATACCTTCATCCGCATTCAGACGAGGTAGCCGTCGTGCAAGGTAATTAAGAGATGTTCCACGAGCAGTCGGTGTCGTAAGCATCACTAGCCATATGTTTTGGAAAAAGAATGACGGAGAGACAGTTCCTGACAAGCGATCAAGCAGATTCAAGACCTGATTTGATACCTGAATTTGATATCTCGGAAGACGAAGAGCGCATTTGCACACCTTATCGAAAAATTCCGATGTTTCTTCCTCTAAGCCGGGGAGCAGCGCGAGAATAAAGGATTTCATGACAGGACGTAGTCCAGACTGCAGTGGCAAGTAATGCGTGTCAAATAGGTTCAAAAGTGTTGGCTACAATGGAAGATTAAGGTTTTCATCGACGTACAAACATTCCTTACACACCTTGACAGATGTAGCAGCATATTCGAAAAATGGAAACAATCCAGACGACCATATTGGCAAGTCCGCCTTGAGTCCCTCGGGCTGAACAAGATGAGCAGTTGCTGCGCAACAATTGCCGACTCACTTACTCCAAGGACTGATAATATGTGCAGATACACGTCCAGAGCACGCTGATGTACCCCGGTTGGAAGAGCAGGATTTAGACATTGTGAGAGACGCTTCGAAACAATTAGTTTGCGCGGAATCTCTTTAAATTGCATGTACGATTGAAACGTCTGAGAACGGATCGACCGATTCGTCGTTAACAAGATTCCTCATACATGAAATTCAACTACCTTGAGAAGTTGCTTTAAGAACGCAATGAAATCGGCCCATTCGTGCACGTTATCGAAAGAATTCAGACACTTCTCCACCTGCTGGGTGAATTTCTTATATTTGGGGTCCGAGGCGAAAGCTTGTTGTGCTGCATAGCCCAAAATCGTTCTTTAGACTGTATTTTGGACGTAAGATTGACGAACCACGTTCACTCGCCCTCATTGGTATTGATGCAGAGCGTTCCGTTATGGTCTTTCCTGGACCTTGGGCGCTGGAGACTTTCGGAGAAGCAGAAGACATCATAATGTAAGGATTTTGATCAGTCGACCAGCGAAATGATACGTGTAGAAGGGGTGAAGGAGCTGCGAAGCAGCCCTGAGATATGTACAGGTATGAACGTCGTCCTTAACCGAAAGGACTGGCACGTGACCTTACACGTCGCCCATTTTTGGAAGACTTTTGGAAGAGAAGGAACGAAAACGTATTTAGGTCTGCTGTACAGCATAAGAAAGTAAATACTTTGAAACTATAAATTTATGGTCCAGGTGTTACCAAGTCGGAGTCACCTTCGGATTGAGTAGCAGTAACAGTGTTTCGCATCTTAGTTTGAGGTCGAGTACTTGTCTGTGACACATCAGGAGCTGAAGACCCAGAACGGGAGGGAGCAGTAGAAGCGGCCAGCGAGGAAACCGCCTTGACTTTGGCTTTGCTTTTGACTGGTGCCGATATTGAAACCGCCGATGAACGAGGGATGCCCGACAACCGGTCCTCACCAGGTTTAGGAAAACTCGTGGCGTATTCAGACTCCTTTTCTCCGACCCATGTCGTTGCAAACCATCTTCCACCAGCAATCCCCCGAATTTCACGTCTGGCAATCCGCCAGTGCCTCACTTTCTTCTTGCTCTTGTCCAAAGGCAAAACGGGAGCAAATCCGGTTGGAATTTTCGGAGCTGGTTGTACCGGGAATGGTTTGGTAGGAAGGGGATATTGTGGAAGTGGGGCATTTTCAAGGTTTGTTTCCTCTGTCAAGGGAATTGGGACCAGAGTCCGTGTCAGATCAGCCCCTTCAGGCTCAGGGGAGCCAGCTTCGAACTGTATGGTGACCGGTGAGGAGGCTGCTGTCCCCGTGTGTGCTAAGAAAAAACGAGCTTGGTATTACGAAAAGTGGAGAGAGATCTTAAGAACCTTCGGACAGCCCGCCACTGTCGTCGAGAAGAGGCACTGCAGTCCTCGGTCTAAGAAAAAACATTGCTTAGCGGGAACGTCTAAGAAGCTGTGAAAGTATGTATGTACTTCGTTGGCAACATCTTTGTACGCGGTTTACTGGGCTTCTTTGGAGCTTTTGTCGGTGTCCCCAATTTTGATTGACCAACCGGAGCACTGACACTCTGCTTGACATTGGCGTCGTGAGATCCTGACGGCGTAGCCTCAAACCATGTCACTGTCGGAGCGAGCTCAATGGGCCCTGACGCATTCGTCATGGCTTTCTCTTGTGCCTTCCGCTCGTCTTCCGCTATACGCTTCTCGCTCTTCCGAGGTTTCCGCTTATTAGAAGTTCTCTTCTTCGCCGCGACCTCGCCTGACCGCGATGGGTTTGGAAGCGCAGTCACAGGCACAGGCTTCATGAGTTCGTCTTCGTCGTCATCAATAAGTTGGTCCTCTTCCTCCTCCACTTCGTCGTATTCGTCGTCAGTAAGATTCTCCTGTCGTCGAGGCCGAGGCCAGGCAGTAGGTGCTTTAGTTTTAGTACGACGTCCACTCCCAGAAGCCTTGGGTTGAGGCGGAGGAGTCTCTTCGTCTTTAAGAGTGGAAATTTCAGGAGCGTCCATGTCTATGTCTTGGTCCATGTCAAATGTCTGTGTTGTAGGATCATAGGAAACCCAAGGCGATACACGAAACATTGATACTGTCTGTGACTTGTTTGCATGTATTTCACGAAGAGTCGCTGTAATTGACTACATACGGGACTGTAACACCAGCAGTCTGTCCAACTATACTCATTGCTGCCACAATGGCTCCTGTTTTTTTTTACTATGCCTCACTTATATATGGCAATGAATGCAGGTTTGACGTTTGCTGATGATGTGGCAGGGGTCTTATATTTCCATTTTTCTCCAATGATGGATCACAATTCGGTACAGATCTGTTCTGATTCGTCTTCATAACCCGTCCATTTACCCAACTCATCGTTTATGACCATCACATGCGTGTCGTAGTAAATATGCGCTGTTGGCTTCAGATCGTCCCAATGTACTAATGCTCCCTTCTCGTCTCGCTCCAAATGAGTGCCAAGAATAGATGTTTTGCCTGCTAAATTGTTCTTGGAAGCAACACAGGCACCACAATTCTTGCACCTGTACCGAGTTTTGTATGGCTTCGTTGGAAGAACAAAGGAGTCGAGAACATT
>QFEW01000254.1:0-10257 GCA_003316525.1 Termitomyces eurrhizus
GATGTTGTTGATAAAATTAGTGGCCTGGACAGCTGTATCAAGTCTCCCAGTTGAGATTTGTCGAACAATAATCTGTTTATCACATGGAGTAAGCTTAGCAGGATGGCCTCCAGGATGGTTTTTCTTGTCCGTCTCCAACTCTCTACCAATCCTCCCAGTAGTAGACTTCCCTAGACCAGTTTGAGCTCCAATCTGACCAGAGAATACCCTTGAGCAAGAAGAGAAGCAACAGTAGAGTGTTGTGCAGAAGGAATAGGTTTCATGATAGTGGTTGAAGGTCAAGATGTGGTTCAACCAGCTTGAACTACTCCCAAATATATCTAAACATGGTCACACAACTTTGTTTATATTCCCACATGCAACTTACTCTTTATTTCTGAGTAAAATAGGGATAAACCTGAAAAATTAGAGATGCTCAAAAAACTGTCTCAATGAGTGAATATTTCAAAATGGCTATTGCTCCATCAGTTTTGATCTTGATTACATAAACCTAGATTTATTCTGTAGCTACAATGCCATAGTATTTTACATGATTTAATCAGGATTTTAAGTACTTCCCATCCTTCATGCCAATGTCATCTTTCAAAAAGTATGAAACATTGGGACAGTTTTTTGAGCCACTGTATCTATACAATCATGCTCAACTCTATCTTGATCATCTCATTTGGGTGTTAATCTACAAAGTTACACCAGCCTACATTGCTCTTGCTGAAATTTTTAGTAACAATTATTAAATTAGTTGATCAAAATCATTAACAACATATTAGAAATATTTCAAGGCTTCTTGGCTAGTACATCTGAAAAGCAAAGTCAGTGATAAATTATATATAACAGATATTCAAAAGTGTACTTGCACTTGTAGCTAACAAAAACACAATGCACATCATCTATGCAAGCACATTGTGCAGGCAATTGAATATTTTTATATATGGTTCTGGCATGAGATCACACACCACTGCACAATTTCTATTTACTAACATTCTGAATTCAAGAAAAAAAACAAGTTTAAAAATATGAATTCCACTAATAAAAATTCAAATATAGACTCCAATAGAGGAATAACAGACAATGATGATCATGATTAAACAGGAAGTTATGACAAGTTGAAGAGTGGTGAGTGGTATGATATAAATAGATTCTTGAAAGATAGTAGTGCCTTGCAGATATTGAGAAAATACTTACAAAACAACAATATAGCACTGACCAAACATATAGAAGCAGAATGCTTAAAATTGGCTAGTGAAGTACAAATCAAAAGGCCATGCTATGCACTCAGAAGACAGCTGAAATTATTAATCTCATTGATTTATCTTCAGAACCTTCAGAAATCTCCAGAGAAAATAAAAAAACATCTTTATCTATGATTGAATCTCTGGGCTCATTATTAATGTAATATAAAAGTGATGGTGAGCATGAAGTAAGTTCTTTAATTCTTACCATATATAATTGTTGATTTGTCTAAGTTGGACAAGTATGAAATGAAAATCTGAAAGAAAATTAAAAAATTCAAAAAAGCAGCATAGATGCTAACTGAATAACTTGCATATTAAATTTGCAGCCTCATTTAGATGAAGTCTATTACTAAGCAAAAACTAGGCAACAATGTCATAGAATTTGTAGATGACATCTGCCACTTTAAAACTACAAGTCAAAAATGCAAGACAACATAAGAGAAAGAAATAATAAGAGAAAAAAATAATGAATACAAAATACAATGAGTTATCAAATATGAAGAGAAGAGTTGAACATGTCTCAATGAATAGAATACATTTAAATTACATTTTATAATTTCAAAGTTGTAGCCCTCCATTGAATGAGCATAAAAAGTTCATCTAAGTTCTTCATTGGCATTTTCTAAGACCACATGCTTTCAAACTTTTTGTTGGGTCAATATCATCCACTGGATTATCTCACTTCAGGGCATACCAGAGATTTCTGGAGAAAAATCAATTAGAAACAGGTCAGATAATTTCTAACAAGTATTTCTCTAGAAAATTCTGAAAAAATTGCCTTATTAGGAAATTTTTATGAAAGTTTCTAGAGAAACTCTCATTAAAAATTACATGACCTGTTTTTAATGGATGTTTCTTCAGAAATCTCTGGCATGCCCTGAAGTGTCTACAGCATTGAGCAATATATAAAAAATAGAGAAAAAAGACAAATAGAGAGGAGGATCACAAAAGTTAAGATAAGCAAACCAAAAAATAATTGGTTGATTAAGAGAGGAAGGAAATAAGGTTTTGAAATTACAAAACCAACTAATAGTCTGAACTTAAATATAAGCAGCAATTGTTGATTTGAATTGTTTGGAAATAGGATCAATGATTTCAAGCATTTGTAAATTGTGTATAAAAGAGAAGAAGAAATATTTGAATAAATAGGTTTTCATACCCCACTTTTTTTAACTCAAAAACTAAGCTTTCTTGTACTCATATGACAACTTGTGTCTTGAACTGTTTGATCTTATAAAGTCAACTCATCTTGACTGTCTAAACTTGATTAATTGATGTCTAATTTGACGTTGAGCTGCTGACATTTAAAAGTTGATTAGTAGCAGACATAGTTTATGGCTACTGATTAAAAAATATGCATTAGATATGCTAAGTGTTTTGAGAGAGTCTTAGGCAGGTCTCAGAAAACAAGTTGAAAATAAATTGAATAGCAAAAAATAGTGAAGGTCAGTAAGAAAAGTTGATAAGAGGTGTTGGTAAAGAAGGTGCACTAACAAATAAGCACATTTAGATAAAAAGAAAGTAAAGTTAAGTGAGATGTGGCAATAAATGCAGCAAGAAAATTAAAAGCTTAGCAATAACTAAGCTGTATAATGTTTGCTGTAGGTGCAAAATGTGTAAGTTCCATATGCATAACTGCAGCAAGCAGGCTAAAGGTGTTTAGACAGTTGGCAACTTTAAACTAAGTCAGTGCAAAAAAAATTGAAACTGTGAGATGAACAGAGAAGTATATATAGATTACTCTGTTCTTGTGTTTTAACTAGTGACAATAGTAAGTATTTATAGTAAAAATGAATTCACTATTGCTAAGTGGCTAAGCAATACCAAGAAGCAGTGAACTAGAAAGAATGTAAGTAAATGCTATGCATTAAACTAAATAATGAGAAATCAACAAAAATGCTGTCTGTCTAAGTTGAGAGAGGGTGCCAAGCAGTTGCAAGTGCCAAGATAAAATGCCAGACTATTTGTCATGGGAAAATATTATTATTTCAAGTTATAAGCGCTGCTGTCAGCTAGCTGTATCATGTGCTGACAGAGTGATGTCAACTGTCATATGTTATTTCAGCTACTGTTAGTGCTATCACTGATTTAATCTGTTGCTTGCTATGCATGACTATCAGATATAGCCTAAAATAAATAAATTGTACATGCTAAGTTTGGAACAAGTGCAGCAAGATGTTTAGAGCTGAGGCTGAGCCTGCTGTTAATGTACTTAATCTGTGTAAAATCTTATTATAGCTTTGTGTTAATGTTGTCTCTGACAGCAAACTAGCTTCTTTTAGCTGTCCAGTATTTCTACTTTTCTAGTCCTAGCTTTACTCTCATTTTTTGTTTATCTGATTTAATGTTATGCTTCATAATGGCACTGATTAAATTTTTAGCATATTTTTCAGTTTTTTGATATTATACAAGTTGTTTGATATTGAACTTAAAAACTCACTCTCTGATGCTTTAAACAGCTCAAACTTTATTCTGTGTCAGTTCTAAAGCTTTGCTTTATACTCTCTTCTTATTTTGTGCACTTGCCTTTAAAAATCTCTTAAATGTTTCCATTCTGTGGTCTCATTTCTCATTAGCAACAACTTCTAACTTTGCATCCTATCACATGTACTCTACTGTAACTTCACTTTACATTTTTAAAACTTTTAAATCAAATCCTTTTCTTACATTCCACAACTGACTCAATTGTCTTTATTTGTGATCTATTAGTTAGCCCATCTCACTTTCATACTGTATTAAACTACTTAAATCAACTTGAACAAGAATCTATTTTCTATTGCTTTATTCATGACCCACTACAATGAGCCTCAAGTATTATTGCAAATAGATTTTCCACATGATGACCACATCTTTGTATGGTGCTTAAGCAAGAACAAGCACACTTATATAGAAGCTAGGATCAATGAAGCTCATACTCTAAAAACTATTGCTATATAAAAGTATCTGATATCAGTATTACTAGTACTAGGTTTAAATCAGGTTCATCTTTGGACAGCTCTTTAGAAAAATAATAGTTATAGATACAAACTCTAAAGTACAGAAGATGTTTGAGTTTCTGAAGTCCAATCAACCTTCTCTAACACTTTTTGACTTTGATGCCAACCTTGACAATCTTGTGCTAATGATTGTATTTAGTCTAAAATTTGACCAATGACTTTTATCTCCCTATTAAATAATAACATCCTACTCAATATATAGCTTAGATATCTAATGTTCAATGCACTATTGCATGAAATGAGCCATTAGCTCTACTTTGATTCAAACTGCAGGCTGACTTCTGAACTTTAAATGCAATATAAAAAATAGTTTGATGAAAATATTGGAAAAAATATACAATAGCAAAGTGAGGCAGGATTTCTTATAGAAGGTGAATTATGGGGTAGAATAATTGAATACAAATTTGACCAGGAACTTATGTCTCCTTCTTAAATAATAATATCTCACTTGATATACAGCTCAAATATCTGATGTTCAATGCACTATTGCATGAAATGAGCTATTGGCTCTACTTTGATTCAAACTGCAAACTGACTTCTGAACTTCAAATGCAATATAAAAATTGATTTAGTGAAAATATTAAAAAAAAATATACAATAGCAAGACAAGGCAGGATTTTTCATAGAAAGTAAACTATGAAGTGGGATAATTGAATATATATTTTTCTATGTAAGTGTGAAAGGTGTAGCAAAAAAAAACTTTATTAAATGCCAGATAACAACACCTTGCATCAACATCAATTCAAAAACATTGAACTCATTGTTAAGCATTTTGGAAATATAAAAAACATAAAGAGAGAACAAATATGTAAGTTATTATTATTTGTCTGTAGTTAAATTTGCTAATGTAGCCATGTTACACTAGTTCTTTAGATGTTAAATAAGCATTTAACTGCAAAAACAATTCTTCAAAGTTTTATAATATATAATAAATTTGATCTATTTGATGTCTTCAGAAAGGATGCTAAAAATATCTGGTCTATTGATGATTTTACTCTCAAAAACAATATGAATAATCAAGAAAAAAATACTGAAGCAAGCATCAAAAGATTTTTACTACATAGTCACAACTTGCTATATTTGATTTGAATAATATTGATATCTTGTTTGCTACTGCTAAATTTATAAGCAATGTGTAACAGTCTTTTACAAATGAAGGATAGAGTTGAGTAGATAGCTTGTTTTACTTAGTTAATTGTGTTGAATCTATTATCATTATTTAATTTTTTGGCTGAGAAAAATATATAGAAAATTGTGCTTTTATCTTCAAAATAGAACCACATCAGATTTTGATATGTGCATAAGAGAGTAGTAACAAGCGAGGCATAGAAGACAAATATTGCAACTATGTTGCTTATTTACTTCTACCTGCCTGCAATGCAGATTTCTATCAAATGCACTCCAACTATACATGCCTCAAGTTCTAATAGAGAAGCAATGTTGAGGACTTAGCTATTGTTCAACCTACATTATTACAAATTATTTTGTATATTTTCTATTTGTTTATTACCAACACCTTAGTGCTTTGCTACAACCACTAAAGTTATTTGCCTCATTGTTTACAGCTCTAAATCTTCTGTCTTTACACAGTTTTACAAAGACCAACCCTGCTCAACAAGCAATGCTTAAATGCTGGCTTATTTTCTACATATATAAGGAAAGAGGGGAAGCAGGAGAGGCAGGAACTCACTGGTTCTTGTAGCATTATCTACTATTAGTAGTACTAAGCAAGATAGACACAACACATCTTATGCTTGTAATAAAAGGATTTTTTTTAAAACAAAAGAATATATATGCAGAGATGTCTAGTATTTAGTTTTGAGGAGAGACTATTTTACATGTTGTGTTAGATTGTCTGAAAAAGCCACAAAATTCTTGTAAGTCTAAAAAGCCAACTAAGAATGATTGCATTCAGTTTGTTTTTCTGTCTACTTATCATTTTGCTAAGGTTTTTTCAAAAGGATATAAAATATCTATAGTATTTCTATATAATGCAACAACGCCTGAAAAATGATGTGCTTAGTCAGTTTTGACAGTTTCTGACTAAGACTGACACATACTTCCTTTTTTGACTGCTTTTTAGTAAATGTTTGTATAAAATGCTTAGAAATTTGAAGGAAAATAACAAAAAAAAATCAGGAAAAATTCAAAGGCTACTGATACACTGATTTTAGTTTTTTTTTGAGATTTATAAATGCTTAATAAAATCCGAAATATTCAAGAAAAATTCAATATAGCCTACAATAATGCTTTGAGGCTGGGATTAAGCATTAAATTGTAAAATACCAAGGCCTTAACCAAACGAAGTGAGGTTGAGGCTGAGATTAAGCACTGAGTTCTCTATACATACTTGGAGCCCTAACCAAATGAAGTGAGGTTAGGGTAGAGGCTTAGTTGGAGGGGGTTTGAAGGCGAAGCCCCCAACAAGCTACGAAATTCATGCCGAAGGCACAAATCATAGCTCGTATGCAATGATGCCTGGAAAATGATCTGATTAGTCAGTTCTGACTAAGGCTGACAAAGAATTGTCTTTTTTGTTTGTTTTTTTAGTAGATGTGCGTATAAAATGCTTAAATAATTCAAGGAAAATCACTGAAAAATCAGAAAGAATTCAAGGCCTGCTGATACACTGATTTTAGTTTTTCTGAGATTTATAAATGCTTAAATAAATCTGAAAAATTCAATTTAAGTCACAATACTCTGAGAGTTGAGGAAAACTGGGATTGAGCACTGAGTTATGGAAGACAGAGGCCTTAACTGAACGAAGTGAGGTTGAGGCTGGAATTAAGTACTAAGTTGTAAAGACTGAGGCCTTGACCAAACAAAATGAGGTTGAGGCTAGGATTAAGCATTGAGTTGTGAAAACTAAGGTCTTGACTGAATGAAGTGAGGTTGAGGCTGAGATTAAGCATTGAGTTGTGAAAATCAAGGCCTTGACTGAATGAAGTGAGGTTGAAGCTGAGATTAAGCATTGAGTTGTGAAGACCAAGGCCTTAACCGAACAAAGTCAGGTTGAGGCTGAAATTAAGCACTGAGTTCTCTATATATACTTGGAGCCCTAACTAAACAAAGTGAGGTTAGGATGGAGGCTTAGTTGGAGGGGGTTTGAAGGTGAAGCCCTCAACAAGCTACAAAATTTGTACTGAAGGCATGAATCGTAGCTCATATATTTTATAAGCTATTAGAACTTAACAACATATCACTTTAGTAGTATTCTGATGAAGTCCTTGCTTTCACATTTGGCTTCTTTAGTCTAAAATTTGCCATGATATCAAGGCCTAGAAATTCTTATAAATAGACAAAAAACCTACAAAAATATAGCACTATTAGACATCATGCACCATTTGAAATATTTGTTGTTAATAGAGAAGTTTTTAAGCAAAAGACAATAAGTTTTATTTGAATAAGTGGCCTTAGTCTTAAGAGACATGGTGTTGTTGAGATATTTTCTATAGTTAAAAACCTCATGAACCATGTCTATTAATGTTATATGTGTTATTTTGTAACTCCTCTAGATTTTCAAATGAACAATTCAAGCTTTTGATTTGTCAAAATGATATGACTATTAAATAAGGTCCTGAAGTCAGAGCTTATAAGTAAGAAATTTTGCTGCTAGTAAATAAATTCTGTTACTTTCTATTGAAACAAACACTAATGTTTTTTTGACACAATGGTGCTACATTCCCCTCCTTGCCAACTACTTGTTCAATTGCTGACTTTCAGACTAGCGACACTTGGGGAAAGTAACTGAGGACAGTCAGTATTCAGTTGGGGGGAGATGATGAGCCTGCATTGTGGCTGGCTACAGATAGCACCAATACCCACACTTCACATTGGGCCCACTAGTACTACCAGAAGTGCCACGCTCTAGCGCTTCCAGCACTATTTTTGCCATATTTTTACACTAATAACTTGCAGCTACAGACTCCAATTACTCTCAGACCACTTTTTATAGCACCACTTATTCTTTGCACCACTATTGACACCTCGCCGCACCTTGCCACTTGCACTCCAAGGCTATATGTTTACACAGACACTTGGCATCAGTCAATCCAGAATAATGCTCTTAGCCAGTGGCAGCGCTTACAGGATAAAATGATGAAGTATTTCTGTGACAGCATCATTATGGGCATTTTTTCTATACAATTCAATTGACATCATTTACTTACATTCTTATCAGTTCACCACCCTCTAGCAGCGCTTAACCTCTTAGCGTCGGCTAACTTTCTTTACTATAAATACTTACTTTTTGTTAGTAGCACACAATCAATTTGGCAGTAGAGATCATATCCCAACATTTTGGTCATCATATGCAACAGACTACCTCTTGTTGACCATGTCAAGCAAGAGGACTCTACTCTAGTTTTCTATCTCTCTCTCTCTAGTGCCTTGCAACTATGGCTTGGCTTTCATGCTTAGATCCGCTAAGCAAACTTGTATTTTATCATCCCGTTTTAGGTGCTAACACTTAGCGCCTTGTCTTAGCGACTCTTAGCGCCTTTCCTTAGCGACTTTCCCACACCTCTTAGCACCTTTCTTAGCGACTTTCCCATGCTCTTAGCACTGCCCCTTAGCAACTTTTAGCACCCTGTAGCCACGTTTAGGAGCCTTATGCAAGTGCCTCCAATCACCCACTTTCCTTGCCACCAACCTCTTGCCTACCGTGTGTTCTCTGGGACCTGTCCAGGACTCTCTCACACACTTAGCATGCCCAAAGCTATATCGGCTAAATAGCTGTACTAGTGATAGTCCATGCAGCACCCAGCTTGATTTGGGCATCATCAATGTGGTCATCAGACAGGGGAAGGAGGAGAGGAGGTCTTAGCTGAGGCTTGGATCAAGGGGGTATTTTGTATGTTGGAGGGGGTGCTTACAGTTTCAGTCAGAGAATCAGGAACAGGGAGCAATACATTAGAAGACTCTACTGATTGACATGTAAACTGATTAGCACCAGGCAACAGAGGCATACAACTCATCCATCGCTCTATTGAAAACCCTCTCCTGCAGAACCAAAGGACACATCCAATGGTTCTGCTACAGCTTCTACAGGACCCAAGGACTCCTCCAAAGGTTCTGCTTCAGTCTGTACATTTGGGGAGGGGTTTCCTTGAACGTCTCGGGCAGCAAGGAGCTGGAGAAGGAGCTCCTCCTGCTCTAAAGCTGAGAGATAGCACACCTCTAACCCCTGGGGACAATACCGAGCGAAGTGACCAGGCTTTCCACAGTGACAGCAGAGAAGAGGAAGGGAGGAATGTTGACGAGAGGCATTGACATCCATAGATACTCCAAAAGGAAGAGGACGTGCTGCAGGTATCTGAGCTGGGGGTGGAGCACGAAATGGAAGGGAGGGCTGGATGGGATGACAAGCAGAAAACAATGCCTGTGAGGTGGAGTGAGGGGCAGTTCCACGGTAGAGCTCACGTCATAACTCCATGAGCTGCCACTGATCACGTGCTACCTGATACCAGGTCTCAATACTTGTGTCATCAGGTCATCCCTCAGCCATGCTGTCGATTCAGTCCATGAGAGAGGGAAGGAGGCCATCTCAGAAGGTGAGACAGAGCTGAAGACCATCCGGATAACAGGCCTGTTCAGCAAGAGCTCTGAAGGAGTCAATGTACTCATCTAGGGTCCGCTTCCCCTGCCCATATTGATGAGGATCTCGGAGAGTGAGGGCTGCCACCTTAGCAGGGTCCAAGGGGAAGAACTCTGTCCGAAACTCCTTCTCAAACTGATCCCAACTTCCAAAACTCTCCACTCCTCCAGAGCGTTGAAAGACTCGTAGTGCATATGTCAAAGCTCGCCCAGACTTCATGTAAGAAAGAACCCAAGCAATCTTGAGAGCATCAGAGGGAAAAGCCTCACCACTGAGCTGAATATAGGTGATGCAGGACTGCAGGAAACGCTCACCTATCGCTCGGTCACCATTGAATGCATCTGGAAGTGCTGGGCAAGGAATATTGGCATGAACTGGAGGGGAGGCCCCAAAGCGAGGGACTGGGGGTGTGCCAGCCCTAACTGGAGGTGCC
>QFEW01000259.1:0-16423 GCA_003316525.1 Termitomyces eurrhizus
TATTGGAAGGGGTATAACTTGTGTCTAAATGGCCAGCAGTTTAGACGGTTAAACTTAAGGAAAGAAGCACGGTAATCAAGAAGTGTTATGGGTTAAAAGCGTGTTGTTTGTACAGCATTGTACACCACTCAACATGCCCACAACCACTGCTGGTACTCAAAGGTATTTCCATTGGAAAAAGTGTAAAAGAAACATGTTATACCATTTCTCATGTGCCAATTTCTGAAAGGAAAAGCCTTTAAACAAAGCAAAGTGCCTTTTTCTATCTGAAATTGGCACATATAAATGATATACCATGTTTTTTTACACTTTTTCCAATGAAAACATCTTTCAGTGCCAGCAGTGAACACAGAAAGTATTTGTGGTGCTTCAACCAGAATATTTCCAGACTTTTTGATTATAAATACATATAATTTCATGGAAACTGACCATTCACAAGATAGATATTCCATGTTGTATTGTGTGGAGGCAAAATTTGCAAAAACAATTAGTCTAGATCACATGATCATGTTTGCATACATTGCTATGTACAATTGTGGATATTTACCTCTGCTATATAACTATTAGCTAAGGTTGCATTACAAGAATATGCCTCAGTAGACCTAGTGTGTATAAAAGTCAAGTCCATCAGAAAAGTCAAATAGCAATGAGCTCTCTACTCAATACAAACAGTTATTTAATCTATTTCATTTCCAATCAATAGGGATGGGCCACTGCAGCACATGGCAATACCAAGATCCACAGTAGAGTTTTGTCAATGACTATTCATAAGATTAGATGGTTGTAAGTAAGGTGGTTTAATATATAGTAGGATAACATTTGCTCACCCTCAGTCTTCGTGTATTCGACTGAGGGTGCACTTGCTATGAGTGGATGTATATATATATTCAGTCCAAGGGTAAGAGCAATTAATATCAAGAATGAATATTTCATTTACTGACCCTCTTGGTCATCAGACTTGTGGCATTTACGGTGATCTTGAATCATTAGTGTCTAACAATCTCAAGCCTGGAGAACTTATCTTAGAGACAACTTGTCTATACAAGCAGCCCTCCAGCTAGCTGCTTTGCATATAAACCACTGCCATTCAATTCCAAAAGTCTCATTCCACTATATCTTTCCTAGGCTCAGCTCTTCCAATATCTCTTCACTGCTACCACCCTACCTCTCTCCAAAACAGCCTATCTATAGCCAGCTGATAGCTTTTGCTCTTTGTCATCAATACATGTAGATTACACAATTACATGACTGGTTTAGTGCTATCACATTATCATTCATGTTAACTGCAGAGGTTTATATACTATAGATTTTCCTCTGCCAGTCATGTTATTAGCTGCAACCTTCAGAGATTGCTCTTACAATCTCTATGTTTTGTTTTTTTAGTTATTGATACATATCATGCTATCTAATCCTTGGATTTATGTTTATAGACACTCTTCTCTCTCCAAACTCACTCAAAAGCTTAACCACTCTAAATTTGATTTCAAGCTTTATAAAAACAGTGGCCAGAATTTCTTCCTTTGCTTCAGTATTGCACTATTGGTCTTTTTTGACCCTACCTAGTACACGTAGTTATTTGTGTGTATTACAGGTAGGATACTGAGTCAAATATACAAAGACTAAGGTACACGTACTTATTCATGTGTATTACAGGTTCAGGTTCTAACAGGTTATGGGAGAGTGCTGCTCTGTACATTGACATACGACTTGATGACCAGGACCTGTAAAAAAAAAATTTGGACCGACTGTCTGTTATTGGTGGGCTGCTGCCCTGACTTTATTCTCTGATTACCAAGTGTGCTGCCTTGTGTACTGCCTTGCCTTGAGGACCTACACTGGTCTAAATGTTTCCTATCTTATCCTCAGCCTCGATCTTCACTATGGCTCCAATGACTACCTCTGCTGAAAGTCCTGGAGATCCCTCCTTGAATATTACTGACTCTGAGGTGCAGGAGATGCATAAGAATGATGGCATTACACCTGTGATCTTGCAGATTAAGGTTTCACTCCATTATTCTGGAGATCTCTTAGCAAAGAACAATGGCAAGTGGATGCCATGGTCCAAATTCATGAAACTGGAACTTACTATGTCCAGCCTGTATGAATATGTTTTTGACCCTCCAGATGTCCCCCACAGGTCATTCGAGCCATGAGCATACCAAAATTGGCAGTTGAATAACTGCTTTGCGTGTTCCTTCCTGATGTTAGGACTTTCTGAATTGGAACGCAATCTGGCTGACGACTCCATTGATGCAAAGACATTGTGGAAATACTTACAAGCATGGCATGGTGGGGCAGGCCCAGTCCAACAAGTTTGTCTCTTGCAAGAAGCACTCATGATGAAGTGTTCTCCCACCGAGCCTATCACAAAGATGATTAATCGTATCTATGAAAAAATCAACCATGCGTTCGATGTTGAGGACATGACCAAAGACCTCCTTCAATCTATTGCTGCTTTGTCCTCCCTATCTGACAACTCGCTATATGTGAGTGCATGATCAATCATCTCTTGTGACCTCGCAGCGGCAACTGCAGCAGCACCTTATGGCCCAGATGAAATCTGTCATTTCTTAGAGAATGAGCAGACCCTGTATGCTGCCAATAAGGGTACTCAGGACACACTCCCTATTGCACTAGTGGCTTGATCAATGGCTTGACAGGATGACCTGGTTTGTGAAGCCTGTCAGATGAAGGGGCATGCGAATTATACGGGACATACCAATCTTAGTGTATCCTGGAAGGGGGTGGCATAGCAGAGAAGACTCTGGACAAAGCAAAGACCACTTGGCTGGCATACTATAAGGCAAAGCAAGACAACCAAGAAAAGAAGAAGAGCACAACAAAGCTCACTTTCACACCAGTGAGTGGGTCAGCATTTACAGTTGAAGGAGATGTGAGCATCTTGGCTGCTTATCTTACTAGTCAGATGGGTAAATCATCAGGTACAGCACCGAAGGCTGAGTTTGCAGGCTTGGCATCAGATACACTTTTGGACTATTTTGCCAACATTGAAAGCCTGGAAATTGATGTGTGGATTGCACTGGAGGAGGAGTCAGTAGTGAGTGTTGACTGGAAAGGTCATACACTACAAACCAAAACTGAGACAACACTATCCAGCACCACCACAATGCTCGACGCTTTTCCCTTCTATCTAGACTCAGGCACAACTGTACATATCTCTCCAAATGCCACTGATTTCCTATCTCTGATGTCAATACCAAACAAGTCCATACAAGGTGTAGGTAGATCCATGATTTATGCAACTGGCATTGGAAAGATGAACTTACATCTTGCCAACAGCTCCCACTTGGTACTTGATGATGCCCTCCTTGTCCCCAACGCTACTGTCTGGCTCCTATCAGTCAGCTCCATGGCCAAGAAGAACAATATATTCACCATGTTCAATGATGTGAGCACAACACTGTACAAAGGAACGACAAACAAGCTAGTAGCAAATGGAACCCTGATCTCCATAAAAAATTTATATGCACTTGACCTCTACACTGAATCTGCATTCAGTGTGCACTCATCACCTGATATCGTCACATGGCACCATTGTCTAGGCCATGCCAACTATCAAACTGTCATAGAGATGGCAAGAAGAGGCATGATTGAAGGTATGCCACACACCTTCACTACAAAACCACCAAAATGTAACAAATGCATCCTCAGCAAACAGATCAGAACACCTGTTCCAAAGATTAGAGAGGAAGACATTGGTCACAGAGCAACACGTAAACTTGGGATAGTGTGGGTGGATTTAACAGGGAAGCAGGACATTATATTGAGGACTGGGAATAATTATGTCATGAATATTGTCAATGACTATACAAATAAGCCATGGTCCATACCATTGAAATTAAAGAGCAATGCATTCAAAGAACTTCAGGTGTGGATTCTTGCATGACAGGTCAAAACAGGCCTGAAAGTTGGTATATTATGCTCTGGAAACGACTCAGAAATCATAGCCAAAGAAAATGAAGAATGGTATAAGTCTCAAGGAATATTGACGCAACATAGAGCCGTATATACCTCTGCACACCTAGGCCAAGTCAAGCACATGCATTGGATGCTTATGGAGAAAAGCATTGCTATGAGATTATATACGAAGTGCCCACTGTTTCTCTGGGATGAGTTTTATTTAACAGCAACTCACCTACACAGAAAGACAAAAACCTTGGCTGTAAATGATGTCACACCAGATGAGTTATGGTATGGCAAGAAACCAAGCTATTCCTACATCTGCAAGATCAGTTGCTGAGTATTTGTCCTTATATTGGGTAAACATAACCCAAAAATCTACAAGAGGATGATCGAATGCACACTGATAGGCTATGACCCTAAGGTGAAAGCATATCAATGCTATGATTGGACAACAAGATGGGTATACAGCACATACCATGTCAAGTTTATTGAGCATCAAGATGATGTGCAGGCACCAGACCTCACGGTACCCTTCCTGACTTCTGACAATATGACAGCCAGCCCATTAACATCTACGGCAACCTCAGACCACACAGAAACACCAACTATAGAAGCCATTATACAAGGAGCACAGAGTTAGCCATATATAATCCAAGATGATGATGAAGAAACCATACCCAATAAGAACAATAATGCAGAACCTTTTGATGTCCCATGACAAATACCAGCAGACCCAATCATTCAAGATCATCTAGAAGGTCAAGATCAACTGGCTCAACATATCCAAGACGTACCACGACAATCAGTGTGGATACCAATACCAACAGCCAGAAGCAAACCAGAAGACACACCTGAGACACCAGTAGAATGCGCAGTAAGAGAATCAAGGGAGTTGGCAAATCGAATCCGAGAGGCTAAGGCAAAATGTAGATGTGCAATCAAGGAGTTACATGATCATAATGACTATGACCCCCAAATCCCACAGGCAATTGAAGGCAAAAACATAGGTCTAGACCATGTACTGGTGACACTCAGCACAATGGAAGATGAGTTGAGTATAGACATGGGATATGTTGACTCAGAAGTACCTAAAACATGGAAGCAAGCACAGAATTCTCCTGACGCTAAGAGATGGACATCAGCCTACCAAGATGAGCTCAAGTCCCTGAAGGATATTGATTGATTCCAAGGCATGAAGTACCTCCAGGCCATTGGATACACCATGGCTGACTTGTATTTGCACTCAAGTGCAACAAGAAAGGTGATATTGTATGATATAAGGTCCAACATGTGCTGCAGGGATTCAATCAGGTGTATGGACAAGAATACACTAAAACTACCTCACCAACAGCACACGCAGAATTGTGGAGGATTCTACTACATCTTGCAGCAACACAAGGTTGGGATGCAATGCAAATTAATATAAAAAACAGCATTTTTATATGGTGTCCTGCCTGAGGAGGAGACTATGTACATGGAGCAACTGCAGGGCTTTGAGAAACCAGGCAAGGAGGACTATGTGTGCAAGTTAGAAAGAGGACTTTATGGGATGAAACAGGTGGGACAAATTTGGAATCACACCTTGAACAAAAATATGGTAGGACAATGGGGGTTCACGAGGTTAGCCTGTGAGTCCTGCATCTATTATAGGAAATCTGATCATGGGATAGTTATCACAGCCATTCATGTGGACGACTTCCTATTGGTTGCAAGCTTTAAACAAGCAAACGAGCACTTTAAATCACAGTTGAGGGATGTCTGGACTATCTCAGACTTGGGTACACCTTGACAAATTGTAGGAATTGCGGTGGAATGGGATAGAGAGAACAGGGCAGTATACTTTTCACAAAGACCTATCATTAACAAATTAATCTCACAATTTGGGCAGAAAGATGCTAACCCACTTTCATTACCTGGATCTGAAACTCAGACAGACAGACTACTCCAAATTGATGCAGAAATAATGAGATAGTATTGCCAAGATACCATACTGATGACTAGTAGGGGGCTTAATCTGGCTTGCCATATTCTCTCAACCAGACATACAGTATGCTGTGCAACAACTTAGCCAATATTTTAACTCATACTTGGTCACAACTGGAACGCAGCCATACACATTGTTCAATACTTGAAGGGCACAAGAGATATTAAACTCCGTCTTGGTAGTACTTCCCCAATATCCCTTGCTGGGTTCACGGACTCAGATTGGGCCAATTGCCTGGACACATGTTGCAGTGTCAGAGGATATGCCTGGTCTCTGGGATCGGGTATTATATTGTGGGCCTCGTGAAAACAAAAGACAGTAGCAGCATTGTCCTGCAAAGCTGAGTATATGGCAGCCTTTGAAGCAGCACAAGAATGTGTATAGTTGTGAACTCTGCTTCAGTCAATCAGTTACTCCACCAAAACTGCAATGACCATCATGTGCGATAACAATGCAGCTATAAACTTATCAGAGGACCCCATGCTACACTCCCATGTGAAGCATGTTGATATTAAATATCACTTTTTGTGGGAACGTATGGTGTTGAAGAAACTTGTCATGCGCTATATTAATACAAAAGACAATGTCGCTGACCTATTTACAAAACTCCTTCTCTTACCACAATTCTCTCAACTTTGGAGGATTCTAGGCCTATCCTAAGCCATGTTCTGCATGAGGAGGAGTCAACTTATGCCACTTACGGTGAGGAGTGTTAGACGCTGATGATTTGAGATTATCGTAAATGCCACAAGTCTGATGATCAAGAGGGTCAGTAAATGAAATATTCATTCTTGATATTAATTGCTCTTACCCTTAGACTGAATATATATATACATCCACTCATAGCAAGTGCACCCTCAGTCAAATATATGAAGACTGAGGGTGAGCAAACGTTATCCTACTATATATTAAACCACCTTACTTATAACCTGCCTAGTACACATACTTATTTGTGTGTATTACAGGTAGGATACTGAGTCAAATATACAAAGACTGAGGTACACGTACTTATTCATGTATATTACAGGTTCAGGTTCTAACAGAGATGTCTATCAACCTATTGCTATAATAATATCTTCTAAAAGCCCTAGAGAGGCACAGTATATAGCTCCTCCTGCCTTGCTAAGTGACTACCATATGATTTGTCAAGGAAGGAGAAGAGTTTTGAATCAAACTATGCATGAGTAGGAATAGAACTATCATGACCTAAAAAGAGAGTAAATTTGGCTCCATGTATAACATCATGTCAAAGCATGTATTGACACAGGAGGGTCACTGGGTCTGCAACATCATGATGTGCAAACAAAACCTGGGATCCTGTGAAGAAGTGGTTGGTTTTGTGGTAGGGGAGGTCATATGATGCATATCTCTGTAGAAAATGAAGCAATGAACATTTTATGATTTTTCTCCAGTTAAAGATGACCAGCTCTCCAGAACAATGACATGCATAGAAGGTGCAGGACATTAATGTTGCAAACAAAAGATTGTCAAAATCATTAAATGCTTGTGACACAAAGTTTTGGAGGTGCAAGAGATATAAGGGAAGTTTACAATGTTCTGAGTCAGCACAAATTTTCTTTGACTCTTTTATTGCTGCCTTTATAGGCAGATGTGCTCTGTTAGTGTTGAAGTCAGTAAATGCTATGAAGAAAGTATCTGGCACTCAATGATACTTTAGTCTGGATGCAATAAACCTGGAGGTGAAAGCAATATACTTTGATAAGATTTGTAGTGTGGGATCAAGAGGTAGGCCATGAGAGGAGCAGAAAATTATATAGTCATGCACTCCTGTAGCATAACAGGAGGCTGTGGGCTTTTCTATAGCTTTGAATTGCACATAGAGAGTCCATGCATCAAGAATTGTGCTAGACATAGGCTGGTGGATTGTCCAATTAGATGATCTATCAAGAGTACCTAAAAAGATTTGTTCCATTGCACCAGGAGAGAGTTTCTTGAGGGCTCAAAATCATAGATGTGGTCAGCAGAGAATTGACAATGAAAATCATCAAATAGAAGGCATAAAAGGAGATTGGCCCTTGTGTTATCCTTACCTGCTATGTGGTGAACATGTAAGTTAATACTGGTTTGCATAATGATACCCACTACAACCTTGATAACAAAGTTATGCATATCTTTGGTGGCACCCAGGGAATTGAAGACTGCTACAGAATTAAGACTGTCCATGAAGACAAGGAGTCTTTTTAAAGAGTGACTGAATAATGCAACATGGTGAATGGCTGAAAGAATTGCCAATAATTTGAAGAAGAAGATGTTGATTTCAGGCTTTGTTGAGTCAGAGTTTAGCTGATAGACAAAACTGGATCCTGCATAGACAAAAGCTAGAGCAAGTTTCAAGCTTGCATCAGTCCATAATACAAAGTCAGCAGAAGAGTTGTCCCAGTAAGTCATATCAAAGAATCTAATACCAACTGCAGTAGGGAGCACTTTCAATAGCCAACTCATGTCATCTACCACCTCCTAGTTAAGGAAGACTTGAGCATGCATAGTTGATTTGGCAGCAATCTTGCGATAAATCAAAGACAGTGCCTGGTCATCCTCATAGTAAGACATTGAGAAGCCAATTGAAATAGCTGGCCAGATGTTGCCAAGTCCAAAGAGGAGGTTGACAATTTAACATGTTAATGAATGCCTCTACTTTTGCTATAATATCATTGATTGATTCTCTGGTAAGGAAAATGGTGCCTCAATTGATATCTACCCAGAATTCAATGATTTTGAGGCATTTGCCAAATTCTTGTTTCTTTTTGTCCCATAGACAACCAATTGAATCCCAGAGGATAAGCAGTTGTGCTTGGTGTCTAGGTCTAAGTCTTCCTTTGAACTTGACCAAATCTGAGGCTATGTCCTAGAAAAAGAAATTGTCTATAAAGTTGTGCAGATCTAGCATAACTAATTATGTGATACCTAGCCAGCACATGAGACCTGCTATAGCACACCAGCAGCAAGGTGAGGCACAATTGCTAAATACTAGATGGTGCACAATGTGCAATACCCCATCTACTCTGATTAACTGCTGCAGTTGCCACAAAGGATGGGCTGGCAGGTTGAGAAAAGTGCTGGATATCAGATTTCCAAGTAATTAATAGAGTAGAAGAGTGTTGGCATTTAGCATTGTATAATGCTTGCCCAAAGGTTTTCATATTGTCATACCTCACCATCACTTCTGCTTTGGGAATACCATTATTCAGACCAGAGGCCATGTGATCTGTGACCACTCTGGCTTTACTCTTTTGCCATACAACAAATAAGGGAGACAAAATCATTCTTGGTAAAAGCAATTCAATATCAAGTAGATTGGACCATCTCTTAGCATCTATCTCCTTGTTCTGAAAGTCTCTGATGGTATCAAGGTCTGTTTTTTACATTGCATAGTTTTTTAAAAGCTCCATATTAAAAGAGCTTCAATCTCCCTCATCAAAAAGCCAGAACCATTTCTAAGGCCTTGCATGACTGAAGCAATAAATGGCTAGTTTGGATAGTCCCACAATATAGCTTCAAATAAGTCCACATTAAAAGGAGTTTGGACTCAAATATATTTATTCAAATTTCTGAGTGTTTCTTGAATTTTTGAATCAGAATATAAATGAGCTGGTAGAGATGGAAGTGGAGTTGCCATCTCAGCTTTGTAACTGTGGGTTACAAGATAGAACTGTCTTGTGTGTATCACACAGTGCTAAATCAGACCGCTTTATCAGATTTGACTAGTATTTAGAGTGAATACAAGATGTTGTCTTACGTAATACTCTACTGTATGCAGATAGCATTGTTGATGCTAGTAACAAGTATGACACTTTGTTACATACCCCTTAATGAGACCAAATACTCAGTCTTAGGCAAGGAGTTGAACTAAGAATGGAATATGCATGAGAGTGTGAGACATCAGTCAATGACACACACAGTGTTGCTGTAGAATATTAGTATCACTTTCAAGGCAGTAGTGTTGAGTGTAAACACTAAATTTTGCAACATCTTAGTATGTGAGTGCAGATACTAGCCCAACAGCAAAAGGCAGGATGAAATTAATATAAAAAACAACAAAAAAGCATTAGTCTGCTGTATATACATACTACACTGGAGTGCGTGTCAGCTTGAGAACATTGAGTTCATACTCAAATTTACCTAAAATTAAAAAAAAAGTCTATGACCTGTCTGATAAGGCTCCCATGACCATGCCCATCTCCATCATCATTGACTCCTCCTCCAGTGCAACATTAATCGTGGGAGGGGGAGGTGCTGATTCCATCCTTGATGGAGTAGTTGACCCCTCAACTGCAGGTGAATCTACCACCATAGGCTCAGTTAGTGTGACGTTAATCACTGAGGTAATGGTAGGTAGTGTATCATGCACCAACATGTGGTTTAGAAGATTGACCTGATTAGGGTCCATGCCAATGAGATAATAGAGGCCCTCAGCCTCAGGGTTTACCAGGAGATTGCTCTCCTTGTAGTGCTTGAACATAAGACAATAATAATTGTCTTTGGTTATCTTCCACCATCCATCCCATTGTAGGACTACAGTTGGGGTGCCATACTTGGCAAGACACTCCATGTGCTCATCATCAATCTGTCTGAAGATATTCATAGACATTGTTGGAGAATGAAACTGCTGTTCCAGGAAGACCACATCATGAGTATATGCATGGTTTACCCAGTCTAGTGGAATCCAGTTGTGCAATAAGACGTGTAACATGTCATTGTTGGAAAAGTTATGTGCCTGCTCATTGGGCATGTGAACTTGTTGAATCTCAAGCTTAGGTCCACATTGGGGCTCAAAAAGTTGCTTGGAAAACATGGCATTATAAGAGGCAATTGCCTCATGATAGAGTTCTGGGCAGGCCATGACAAGAGTCATGTACTGAACAATCATGGGTTTGGCTGTGCTATTCATGCAGAGAGCTTGACACAATGCAATCCCAAAGAGAGTTTGCCAGTGCATGCAGTACACATGATCAACTACAATGCCCTGATATGTGTTTTCCAGCCTGGGGTGACCAAAGGCCAGTGCATATTAAGCAAGCTGGTTGAGGTCAAATAGCGTGGCTGGGTCTTGGGTGTGCATTTCATGCAGTGCCATGGAACCATCTTCTTTTGTATGCGGAAAGTGCTCCAGAATTTGTCATTGCTCCACAAAAGCGAGGTCATCAGGACCCTGCATTGTGTTGACAAGATTCTAATACTGAGGCTCCATCATCAGGAGCCACATGGTTCTGTCATGCAGAGCCTCAACTGTTCACTGAGTGAACATTTGAAGCTTCATAATCAACATATACATGACAATTCTGTTGTGATGCAGGACATAAACATTCATATAATTTTTGTAGAGCCAGTCTAGCTCTAAAAGAGTGCAGGAAAGACTATGCAAGGCATGCTTGTATACAATTGTGCCTGGAATGTGGGCATGCTAGCCAGAGGCATACTTATATGACACTGCTCTGTTGGCGTTGGCTCCCATCAGCACCATATTTGTAAGATACAAATAGTAAGTGCAGTGGCTAAGTGCTCCTCTGAAGCACAAATTCATTTGCTCAATATTGAGCGGCCCCCACACTTTCACCCCCAACCCATCAGAGATTCTCCTTAAAAAATCATCCTCAGCCCTATATTTAAGGGCCTGCAACTCCTTGGCACAATTTGCCTTTCTCTTTACTATGCACTTATTGCATGATACTTATTGGAATTGGTCTGCTGCCAATTCTCCTTCCTCACCCTCCTCCTTCTGCTCCAAGCTCAACTCTCCATAGTTGCTCTCATCAGACAAGGAGACAACTAGTGCTTTGCCTTTTCCAGGCACAGGCTTGTTTCTTGAGGTCACCACCAGACCATCATACTGCTCTGGTGTGCAGGGGTCTGGGGTCAAGATGACTATGGAATAGTTGGCTGGCAGTGCCAGCACAAAGATGGGTAATATAAATAATATTTGAGCTTCTCCAGCTCGTTCAGGAATGCCAGCTGGAAAGGCTATCACCTCTAGCTTGGATGTGTCAAGCAGCGGTTTGTGACCACAATGTTGACAGGATGGCTCTGGCTTGGCCGGAGCAGAAGACTAGATGGTGGCTAAGCCACTAGAGGTGCAGGCGCATTTTGCACCAGAGTTCTCCCTTCAGGCTCAGCATGAGAGAGATTCTGAATAGGTGTCCTTGGTATTACAGTGACAGATTTGGACCCCATAAATGGGGCCTGAGATGGTGCAGTTTCCCAGTGACTCAGAGACAGCTCAGCTAGAGGCTCACTGATTGCAGCCACTGACTCTGACAGGGCCTGAGGGGCCATAGCAGGCAACTGCAATGATAAAGCAATGAGCTGAGCAGGCTGCTCAGGGTGTGCTGGTTGCGCTGCCAGTGGCATTCTTGTCCATGGAGGTTTGACCAGTTGAATGGGCTGATATCTAGCCCTCTTGACCTTGGCAGTTGATTTCTCAAAAGTTGAGACTTTGCGCTTGGATATGTGGTCCATCTGCTCTAGCGCTGATACATGCTGCTTTCTCATCAGCTCAATCTGGTTGAGCAACCCCTCAATAATGACAATGGCCAGACTATCCTGCAGAAAGAATGCAGTTGCAGAGACTGGCTATCCTGCTGATTCCAGTCAACAAAGGAGTGCATCTGACACTACTGACTCCTGCACTTGTGGCACAAGTTCCACATATGATTTGGTCATGGGACAATGTGCCCATGGCACAAATGGTGGTCCCATCACTGCACTCACATACATTGGTATTGACACCAGCAGATGCAATAAAGGCACCTGGTAGCAGCATTCTTGGCATGTGCTGTCTTCTGAGCACTCATAGCACTCCTCATTATCTACCTCCATCTCTTGCAAGTGGAGGGGTGTCTAGTACAGTAGTGGCTCCTTGCAGCCTGGATAGGCCATGCCCACTGTCTGGTATTGGCTAGCCACCAAATACAGTGGCTGCCTCTGATAGTCTGGTTGATATGAATAGTTTTGTATGTTAGAAGGTCTCCCCCCTCTACCAGAGCCTTGCAGGCTCTGTTCACTTTTTTGCAGCCCTTAATAGGCCATCTCAGACAACATGTCAGCTATGTGTATTGGGACTTGGGAGGAGAAAAGAAAAAAAAATCTCCTAACTCTGCCAGTAGTGTAAACAACTACAAATAAGAGCCACCCAGTCAATACCTGGTTATCAAAGTGGACTTCATCCATATTTCACCACCTTATGCACTTTATGCAGATTTTGCCAGCTATTTAGGATGTTTCATGTCCTGCAGCTCTAGGTATTGGTCTAGCGCTGCAAGCTCTTTGCAGTTTGCCAGTGGTTTTCAGGTGGTATCACCTAAACTCCATCTCACTCAAATTCAAGGTGTCCGTCTGCTATCCAACAATGACCTATGAGGTCATCTACAAACTATTTCTGGTCATCACCAGTTCCAAAGTCATATGGCTCCAGAGTTGCGTGATTAAGAAATAGCACATCACTACTGGCCATGTATGGTTGCAGCAGCGACACATGGAACTTAGAGACAATTCTACATGTTTAAAGCATGGGAGGCAATTCCAACATGTAGTTCAATGTGTGAGGCTTAGCTTTTAGGACCCTATATGGTCCAACTCACTTGGGGCACAGCTTACTTGCTCTGCCTTTCAGCAGATTCAAGTTCTTTGTAGACAAGTATACCAAACTCCCTTCTTTGATGTCTGGTTCATCACATCTGCGATTATTTGCATGTTTTGTTTGCTATACATGTGATTCTATAATTGTGTCATGGATGTTGGCTAAGTTCCTCAACACGTTGCATGCAAACTGTCAGGGGATTCCTCATTTCTTTCTTTTCTCACTCCTTATCTCTTCACTCCCCCTTCATTCATTCTCTTATTTCTTCTGATATTATTTCATTTTACTGTTTCTATTCTTTCAACACTATCTGTTAGTACTACTTTCAGCCCTTGAGGTGCTCTGGTTCTTTAGCTACCATTCAGACAAGTGTGGGCCCCTCAGCACCACTTCCAGACCACTTATATAAGCAAGAGTTTGCCAGAGTTTGCCCCTTATTTGTGCAATTGTTTGTATAGGCAATTTTCGAGTTTTTAAGGTTTTGTGAATCATGGATAGCATATAGCCACTATTGAGTTCAAAGGGTGAATACCCTGTAGTTTCTGATATGCTTGCATTGATTGCAAATTCTACCAGTGGGCATTGATCCACCTAGTCCTTCTGATTGGGGCATACAAATGCTCACAGTATCTGCATGACATTTCTATTTGCATGTTCAGTTTGTCCATCCATTTGCAGGTGAAATGGCATGGACATGAGCAATTTTGCTCTTAGCAGCTTGTATAGCTCCTTCTACCATTTAAAAGTAAACTTAGCATCTTGATCACTCACAATTGAGCTGGGTAATTTATGGAGGCATACTATCTTTTTGAGATAGATCCATGACAAGTCTGTGGCTGTCATAGCTGTTCTTACCAGAATAAGATGGACCATTGGTCATTTGACAGATTACTACCCACAGGTAGTTTAAGTCCTTTGACTCAGGGAATAGGCCAATAAAGTGCATTCCTATGAAGTTGCAGGGTTTCACCAGGACCAGAAGCAAATGTAGCTTTCCTGAGGGTTTCAATGTTGAGACTTTCAACTGTTGACATTGCTTGCATGTTGAGCAAAATTGACTTGTCTCTTTGGCCATCTGCAGCCACCAATACCATTGACACAACATTTTATGTATTCTGAAGTGGCCTACTGCTTGGTGGGCCTGTTCCAAGATAGTTGTGATTAACGACCACTCTCAGGAAATACAAATGACTTTGGACTTCATGGGTCTGGTCAGATACACAAGCTGGTGCTCGAATGTAAAGCATGGATGCACTTGTAGATGGTTTATAATCTCTATAAAGAGACTATCATTTTTGTATCTTTGCTGGATACATGTGCAGAATTGCACATTGCCTAAGTCAGTTGTGGTGGGCTGACAATTGTGCAAGTCCAGCGCATGTTGCAGAGTCATCTCCACACTACTGGGAGGCACCTCATGCCTTGTCTCTTCTCATAGCTGAGTAGCCTCATGGTCCACCAATATCTGAGCCTTGATATCTCAAGCTTCTTGCTGGTCTTGTAGTTGCTTGCTATGGCATGCTTTTTGTGCTTGCATGGCATGTAGTTCAATTGTATGTTCCTTGATTTCATAGAACCTATGCAAGGGCAAATCCTTGCCCTCTGAATCAATGCATCTGTCTACTTGAACATAGTCATGTGCATCATGGATGTCATCTTGAGTATTGCTCTCAAAATATTGAGACAAGCAATCTGTGACCTTGTTCAGTTCACCTTTTACATAGGTGATATCAAACTGATATCATGACATGTAGTCAATCAAGCAACATTGTTGCAGTGATAGGTGTACTTGAGTCTTGAAAAACTTGAGTGCTTTGTAATCCATGATGATATTGATCTTATATTCTATTAATTTATCCTCCCATTTCAGGAGGGCTTCTAAGATAGTGAGTGTTTCTAACTCATATACTGCATAGTTCTGCTATGCAGCAGTGAACTTACAGGACATAAATTCTGTGAGTTGGCACATTTGCCGTGTTTTGCCTTGGCTGAACATGGCTCTGACCCCTGTCTTTGAAGCATCATATATGAGCCAAATGGGCTCATCAATGCATGGGTCAATTGGCCAGATAACAGGCATCTTTGCACAAATACACTTAATCATCTCAAAGCACTGCTGATGCAGTGGTCTTCAGTAAAGGAGAGACCCATTCTGGATCATGGCCATCAGTAGCCCAGTATATGCTGTAATGTCTGGTAAAAAGTTACCAATATAATTTACTAATCTGATAAAATGCTGGATATCATTATATGTGCATGAAGTACGCCACTCTCAAATTTAATCAAATTTATCTGTATCTGGGTGTATGCCCTTCTTGTCAATGACATGACTGAGACAGTCTATACTGGATGCATATAACTCACACTTTTTCCATTTGAGGTAGAGGCTTGCCTTACAAAGTTGTTCAAATATGACTTGTAGGTGCTGCTTGTGCTTCTCAATGGAATTTGAAAATATAAATATATCATTTAAATAGATATGTATAAACTTCTCAATTACATTTTGGAAGATGGAGGTCATTAACCTCTGAAATGTTGCTGGTGCATTACAATTACCAATTTGCATTATATTGCTCACAAATGTCCCTATCAGGGACAAGAACAGTGTCTTTGGTATGTCTTCTTCATGCATGCAAACCTGTTTGTACATGTTTGTTAGGTCAATTTTTGACCTGTACTCTGCTTTAGCAACATTTTTGCATATTACTTTCTGGTCTGGGAGGGGAGTTACATCCTTAACTGTATTATCATTGCACTGTTAGAAATTCAATGCAGTTTGTAACGTCCCATCCTTCTTGAGAATACAAAGTAAGGGTGCAGCTTGTACTGCTGATCATGGTTCCCACTGTCAGGTTCCGCTGAGTCGGGGGCTTTCCGGGAAAGCGAGCGCCCTTACAATGCGGACTTGACCCATGGATACT
>QFEW01000260.1:0-18496 GCA_003316525.1 Termitomyces eurrhizus
ACTATGCTACACACAGTCACTTACAATCATGCTGGGCAGCCCATGCAGCCTAACAATCTTGCAGAGGTAGATCCATGACAGATTTTTAGCCATCATGCTGGTTATATGGCATATTACCACCCAGAGGTAGTCAAACCCTCTTGACTTGGGGAATAGGCCTACAAAGTCCATCTCAATTGAGTTCCATGGCTTCACTGGTTTGAAGAGCTGGTGTAGCTTTTCTGCAGAGGGTCTAGGTGGCAATTTTGCTTATTGGCACATTGCACAAAATGCACAAAACTTAGTAACATCCTGGGCCATCCATGGCCACTAGTACCAGCTTTGAAGATATTCTAACATCCATGCAGCACCAAAGTGCCCTACAAGCACATGTGCCTGGTCAAGTATATGCATTATGAAGTCTTACATCTGTAGAATGCAGGTTACTGCTACTCTCTGATGGTTGTCCATCATTACAAGCCCATCAGGCTCTTGCCTGAATTGTGGATAGTCATTGAGGTTACTAATACCTCTATGAAGAGGGAATCCTGTAAATACTCTTACAGCACTTCCTTCCAGAAGTCATCCATCTCCATATTAGGGAGTTGACATGAAGGCAACTCACCTTCCAGCATATCTGTCAGAGTCACAGGCTGGCTAGAGTAATTAGTATCCCCAGGCAAAGGTAGTTTTCAGACTTCATTCTCTTTGAGCAGTTCAGCAGCAATGTCCTGTTCTTCTTACTGCTTTCTGAGGCAAGTACTTCACCTCTGCTCATCTACGTACATGGCATGCACCTCAAAAGAATGCTCCTTGAGTTTATAATACTTATGGAGGGGTAAATCCTCTCTGTCTGGATGTACTCATGGAGCTCATGAGCCTCTCCTACTTCATCACTCTCAAATAGCATGACAGGCAATCTGCCACTTTATTGAGTTCACCTTTGACATAGGTAATGTTGAACTGGTATCTCAACATATAGTCAATCCATTGCTACTGACACAGTGATAAGTTCATCTGAGTCTTGAAGAACTCAAGCATCTTGTGGTCCATGATGACATGGATGGACTACTCCATCAGCTTGTCTTTCTACTTGAAGAGAGCCTCAAGTATTGCTTGTGTCTCCAGTTTGTGCATGGCATAGTTCTGCTGTGTAGTAATGAACTTTTTTGAATGACCTCTACTGGGCAGCATGTCTGCCATCTACTTCCTTGGCCATACATGGCACTGATACTAGTCTTTGATATGTTGCATATAAGCTAAATAGGCTCATTCTGTCGTGGGTCTATAGGTTAAATGACCAGTATCTTAGTGCATATTTGTTTCACCATTTTGAAGCACTGCTGATGCAGCAGGTGCTAGTTGAATGGTGATCTGTTCTGTGTCATGGCTATAAGTGGCCCTGTATATGCAGTGATGTCAGGCAAAAAGCTTGAGATATAGTTGATGAGACCAACATATCTGGATGTCATTATAGTTTTGTGGCATTTGCCACTCTCATATGTGGTCAAGCTTGTCCTGATCTGGATCATTGATGACATGCCCTAAGCAGTCAACACTGGATGCATACAATTTGCACTTCTTCTACTTCAAGTACAGTTTGTACTTGCCCAGTTGTTCAAACACAACTCTAAGGTGCTGTTCATGCTCCTTGATGAAATCTGAGTCGATGAAAATATCATCTAAATAGATGTGCATGAACTGCCCAATCACATCTTGAAAGATAGAGGTCATTAACCTCTGAAATGTTGCTCAGGCATTACAGTTCCCAATCTGCATGATATTGCTTGTAAAGGTGCCCAGGATTGAAGCAAAGACATTTTTTGGCATGTCCTCAGTATGTAGTCAGATCAATCTTCAAGCAATACTTTGCTCAAGCCACATCTTCTCAGATCACTTCTTGATCTGGTAAGGGAGTAATGTTTCTTATGGTGTTGTCATTGCAATGATGTGCATCTAGCATCATATGAAGGGTGCTATCCTTCTTCAGAATGCACAGTAACAGTGCAGCTTGTGTGGTGGTACATGGGGTCTACTACTAAGCATTCAAGTAGTGATTTGTCTTCTCATGAAGTTGCTCTTGAAGTGCATGCAGGCAGTGTGGCAAGTAGTACTTGTTGTACTGCTTGGTCTCATCAATGAGATTAATCTCATGGTAGACCTCCTGCCATGGTGGAAGCTCTTTCTTGGTCCCATTGACTATGCTAGCAAACTCTTCTTGCTATTGCCACTGCAGACAAGGAATATCATCCTCCTGAAGGTGTTTGGGCAGCTGGTTGTATAGTGGCCAGGCTGGTCACACACAAAGCATGTCTCTGTAGGCCCAGTGGAATTGGCCTGCTTGGTTTCTGGCCAGGGCCTAAGATGATCTTCATCCTGCTCTTGCTCTAGACATGGGCAGCTATGCCCCCATTTATCTGCTGCCACTTTGCAGACCACAAATCATGCTGCATGATCCTGATCCTGCTCCAGGTCAGCCTTCTTGGCTAAGAAAGTCCCTATTTGCTGGCTTCATGGTGGAGGTGCAGCAGGCAGAGTTCATCTGCTTTCTCCCCTATAGCCACTACACTGTTTGTAGTGGTTAGCAGTCTTAAGAGACTGCTCATAGCAAATGGCATACACCACAAACTCTTCCACATCATTTACCTCTGGAGGCAGTCTGTTTTCATAGATTAGGTAACGGTGCATGTCTGCTGGTATACCATCCAAGAAGGTTTCCAGCATAGTGTACTGGTCAGAGTACACTGCCATATTCTGGATATGGTCATTAAGAGTATTGTAAAACCCTTGTACATCTAATTTCTTGGTGTATTGGGCGGACTAAAAGTTCTGCCAGACATTCTGCAATGTGGATAGGTGTATAAACCAATTGTACAGTTCAGTTAGGATGCCTTTGAAAGTCCAGTTGTATTGGACCTGGTTGACATGCAGCACTGCATGTCTAAACCAGCTCATGGCCTCTTTGGCCAGAAACTCTGGCAGAACAAAGATTTGTTCTCATTTTATACAGTCTCTACTGTGGAGGCACACCACCAGATGGGTGCACACATCCATTACCCAGTCCTTCAAATCACTGCACTTGGACACTCCGGAGTATGCCCAGATATGTTGACTGTTTGCTTTATGCAGCTTCACCCCATCAGGTAGTCTCAAGGTCACCTCCAGGGTATCATCAACTACTTGATGGAAATGATTGTGCATCGCTTCACAATATATGCAGATTGCCTTACATTGACCAGGTGACCTAGTCACCAGGTTGGCCACATGGAAAAGTAATTTCCTCCTGCCTACTAGTTGAAGGCATCCAGTGTCTCCTCTACTAGAAAGGTAGTTAGTTACTCTCCCCTTGTGTAGCTGCCCTAGAGCAGTCATCCTGATACTTTGCAGAGATATCATATTAGGTGGTGGAGTTCCAATCAAGGGCTTCTCCTCGATCATGATTATTGTGCAGCCCTGGGACCAGAGGTGGGTGGTCTCTCTGGGCCCCAGTGATGAACCACCATCACATTTCATCAAGGGGCCTAGTGCCCTTGAACACAATGCCTTGGTTGTCAATATGGGTATGTCCTTTAGTTTGCAGGTCTCTATTGCACATACATTGATATGCAATGCAGTCCTGCAAAGACTTGGTCATTGGCACACAAGGCATCATTGATGCCTTGCTTTCAACTTTGAATGCCATGCTGGTGTCACCAGCCCTGACAGTGTTAGCTGTTCATGGTGGCAGCACATGCAGGTGAGGAGGTTCTTCACACCAACTCTGTGCTGCTGGAGTACAGAAATTACTCACCAGTGGTAGTTCAGGCACTTCCTGTGCCCTTGCTAGTGCTTCTACTAGCTCAGTACCATCATCTTGATTATGACATGCTGAGCATTCCTTGGATGTGTGACTTCAGAAGGTGGATATCCCTGACTGCCTTGCTACCTTATACTGCAAGTACATCTGTAGTTCTAGTAGCAGAACCCACACTATTGAATTAGTATATTGCATACTAAATACACTGGGCACTTTGTGCCCCTGTTGACTAAGTGCTACTATATGTGCTGAAGCATACCTCTCCAGTCAAGCTTGTGTGGTGAAATTCACCACTTCTGGGTGGAGATCTCAGAACACTCATAGGTGCACAGTATAAGCAGTTTTCAACCACTGTTCCTCAGCTCCAGCATTGTCATTTGTTAATGACTCTGGATCTTCCTCTGGAGGCTCATCAGCTTTGTAGGCCTCATCCCTGGCAGGAGTGTGTGGGAAGCAAGTTTCTGCCACATCTGTGTTGTTAGTCACAGCCTCCTTCAGAATCTCCTCTATGCATGCTTCTGCTATCCTAGTAGGCAGGGAGCCCACAGCAGCCCATCTGGCCTTAGTATTTCAATCTGGTAGCATGTATCCCTCAGCCTGTGCTGATGAGTTAGCAACTTCAAGAGCACCATGGATGCTTGTCGCCTTATTAGGAGGCCCTTTAGAGGCCAGTTGGCTAGATTGTCATGGTCTTCCAGATATTTATGTTATTGGAGGAGTTAATCCTCCTGGCATTTTTTTTTGCAGCCTTGGCTAGTTCTCATAAGTCAAGCTCTCAGCTTATTAGGCCTCATGCTTATTGCTGGAAGGGTCGCTACTATAACCTCAGTCTTGCTCTCAATTTTGAGCCTTGGGCCTCACTTGGCCTCTACCAGGTGCTTGCATCTTCTGGGCTTCTACTGGGTCACCCCAGCCTTTGTGGGCATTGTGCCTGCTCTTTATGGTGACTGCAGGTACAGGGTTACTCATTGTTGACTCCTTGTCTAAAAATTGCATGGTGGCTATGCAAGAAGCTTGAGAAGCTGATAGAGTTCTGTCAATGAACTCTTCGACTGACATCAGATGCTAGGCAATAGATACTAGCTGGAAGATTCAAAAAAATGTAATGGAGTTACAGAGTTTAGTGAGAGCTTAAGGTTCATACTTCACAGAATCTGACCAGTCTGGTCTATTGTCTATGTCATAGAATGTCTGCTGACTAAGCAGCAGGTAACTATATATTTATATTTATATTAAATGTAAATATAATTATATTATTGGGACGATACAGAAAGGAGGCACAGGATGAGTGTAGCGTATATTTTGTAACGTAACTAAGGTGTGACGTTGCACGGTTGAATTGGAACCGCCACCTCATGCATACAATGCTAATTGCATTTTTCATTCAAAGCAGGGTTGCACTGTGTAGACTATAGTAGATAGCAGGCAAGGAAAGAAGGACCTGTAGCAAGTTAGGGGTGACAGGACCCATGGAGAACACGATTCCGTTTACCCTTCAACCCTCCACTGTAATGCGCATGACATGTGAGGTGTCCATGATCACTGGGATAGACGAGGGGCGTGTTCCTCTGGCTGAGAATGGGAACACTACAGAGTTGACAGATGTGAGACCTTCCCAACAAACTGTTAATGAGTCGACAGACGTGAGACCTTTCCAACAAACTATTAATGAGTCGGTCCCAGGAGAGGTAGAGTGTGATTCCGTGAAAAATTGTCCTGCACCTACTCCTTGACAACTCCGAGCTTCCAAGAGATCTTGCTTGGCAGTGGAGGACACAGTTTGAGGTTGCGTCGAACGCGATTTGCCTTTTGAGTCCTGCTGCGGTAGACTCTTTTGTGCATGATGCCGTATCCATTTTCCAATCCCAGCCAGTTCCTGTATCGAATCTAACAACTACTCCTCTCCGATGGAACCATATGTCTCCTCTTACACCGCAATCTGGAGGTACACTGGAGTACGCCACTTCACCGGCTCAGCAGGAAACTCGCCAGAGAACCCCGATTCCTTCTATTGAAGGCACACCGTTGAATTTGCGTTCCGCTGATTGGGAGAGACAGGAAAACCGTGAGGGCCAGGTTGTGATGCTCATGGAAGCTCAATTGCAAAACTTTCTAAGAACCTATGGACATGATGTATCTCGACATGGTGAGGTCGTTTCCATTGTGTTACTTACACGCATTTTGGTTTTTGTCGGCTTCACGCCATAAATTATTCTGGCTGTATATGCTTCCCGCTGGCTTATTATGCCACTATTCCTGGCTTATTGTGTCTGCCGCAGGCCTACTGTGCCGCCTTTATAGCTTATTATGCCTCCTCTGGCTTATCATGCCTCCCCCAGCTTATTATGCCTTCTCCGGCTTATTGTGCCACCCTTTGTGCAGGCTTATTGTGCCTCCTCCATGCAGGTATACTGTGCCTCACTTTGTGCAAACTTACTGCATTGCATAGTATTCTGGCTTATTGTGCTATTGTTCCAGTAGACTCCTTTTCTGTTCCCCATGCTGTTCAGGTTCATTATGCATGAGATTATTATTTTTCCACTAGTCGTTGCGCAACTTTTTATTATTCTTCTATTACAAACATTATGTGCTATGGATACGCTATGGTTTGCAGATGCAATTGTGCGGATTTCTTCTGTTTAAGGTTTAGTCAGATGTTGATCATTTGTTTTGTTCTGTCCTGGCTCTCATTTTGTTTGTCTCATGTCTTATCTTCTTTTTACAGCCTTACAAACACATTTACAAGCCATTCAAGACAATGGTTTCAGAGCTGCGCCCCCGAGTCTGTCTCACAGGATGCATTCTGCAGGTGCCCAAATGGCAGCACTGCCCACTTTGCCCCCCACTGCTTTTCCTCGGCTGGAGGACACAGGCTGTTGTGGCCTGGGCATTTTCTTGACTGACAAGGTGGAGGATTGTCAGGCTTGTCCAAATCGCATGATGCATGGTCGCCCTCCCACAGTGGGGCGTCAATTGTCTGCAGCGGATAAGGTGTTCCCACACAAAGTTAAGCGAGCCTTAGAGGTGGGAATGCTCAAGTACATACCACTCGATTTGTTGATGGACAATGCCTGTTGGCGGGCTGCAAGAGAGTCGCTAGGCCCCGAGTCAGCATTTGTCATTTTGAATGGGAAACTTCACTTGCTCAACGCATCCTTTGACGTCATGAAGGAGAGCAAGCTTTCATTTGACGACTGGGTCAGTGCAAGTATGAATTTGGTAGTGGCTATGCAAAAGCATCTACGTTCTCATGGGGGCAAAGGTATGGGTAGCCCTATCACCATTGAAATACCATTGAAATCGCGAATTCTTTCGAAAGTCATTTTAATTATTTGAAAAATCTGCCTGATGCTAGAGTGCAATTCGAGGTCATGTTTGACTATAATTGCGGTCTCTAGTCTCTCTTCGTTCTCAAGTCTCACACCTTTTGCATGGACAATTTCCACGTGCACATGTGGCAGGAATGTCTCAATTCTCAACACGCATCCAGAGTCGCCTATTTGGACAACAGGATTTCTCAGTTGGAATCCTTTCTGCAGAAAAACAAAGCATGGGAATCCACAAACTTCTTTCCGTCCTCTCAACCAGCAAGACATGCGTGTTGCATTGCCTGCGGTTCCCTCAAGCATAAGCTTCCAACTTGCTGCAAAGACGCAAAATTTCTCTACAAGGACGGAAGAACCTGGAAAACACCAAAAGGGGAATCTGTTTGTTATGGCTTCAATAGCTTCTCCTCTTATAACAGAGGAACAACATGCACTCATGCACATGTCTGCTCGCTTTGTGGGTCGTCTTCTCACAGAGCACAGGCATGTTCGGCTTGAGGATATTTTCCCTTTGTCCACTCCTCTGTTTGCAGACAGGTGGGAAGCCGCCTTACATGATGCAGGGGTTTTGGGCAAATTTGCTGGGGTGCTGGAAGGCCTCAGCAAGGGTTTTGGCATTGGATTGGACTCTTATTGCTTGCACAGATCTTTCTCCCCTTTAAATCATTATAATTCACAAGACGCACATGACTTTATTATATCAAAATATTCTACAGAGATCAAACTTGGCCGGGTTTTGCCCAGTTTTCAGCCTGCGGATGCTGAAAAATTATTTGGCCCTTTTCGAACTGCACCTCTGAATGTGATATTGAGCGTGGGTGGGAAACAATGGGTTACACTGGACTTGTCGTACCTGCGCTCTGATCCAAATATGGCTTTAATAAATTCCATGATTGATTCTTCGGCATTTCAGTGTAACTGGGGTACTTTTGCAGACTGCTGGCTGTTGGTGGCCAATGCACCAGTTGGCACAGAAGCAGCAGTATTCAATGTTGAATCGGCCTTCAGGATTATTCCAACTTGACCTAGAGACTGGCTACTGTTAGCGATTTTGGTGGATGGACTTATACATTACAACTTTCGCCTTAATTTTGGAGCGTCATGCTCTCCTGGCATCTTTGGTTCGGTCATGGACGCAATAGTCCAAATCTTTCTTTATCAGGGTGTCAACGCCATGCTCAAATGGGTTGATGATTTTGTCTTTTTCCGTTATCCCATTTCTGGCATCACTTCGCACTCAGATTCAGGCAGCGCTCAATATTCTTATTCTTATGATGAATCTCTCATCTGGTCTACAGCAAATCATCTTGGGTGGCCTTGGGCCTCCGAGAAACATACACCTTTTGCCAACGTCTTCAAATATATCGGGTTCAAATGGTCTCTTCAAAATAAAACTGTCTCATTACCTCTGAACAAAAAGGAAAAATATTTGGCAAAATTGGAGGAGTGGTCTGAACGCGTATCAGTAACCTTGAAAACCACCAAATCCTTAATAGGTACCTTGAATCATGTTTGTCTGGTGGTTCTGGCCAGCCATTCACACCTGCCATTGTTGTACGCATTCTGAGCAGGCTTCTCGTCAGCATGCAGCCGGTTCATCAGACATCGGCCAAATGGTTCAGTTTTGGCAGATATCGAGTGGTGGAAGTCTACCTTATGAAAAGACTGGTGCGGCGTTAGAATAATTCGACTCCCTGAATCTCTCAGTGTGCAGTTACATGTCGACACATCAACATCTTGGAGTATTGGACTTGTTTTGAATGGTTGTTGGCTTGCTTGGAGACTTAAAGAAGGCTGGAAGTGCAAAGGAAGAGACATAGGATGGGCAGAAATGGTTGCCGTCAATTTGGCTGTTTGTATGTTGGTCAACAGCAGTTTCAACAACTGTCATATTGTGTTACAATTGGACAATGCTGGCATCATTGGCACCCTTTCCACGGGCTACTCAAGGAGTCTCTAACAGAATCTGCTGGCATTTACGTGATTAACATATTTGAACACCCGCCCTACCATGACATGATTGTGACTGGCAGATACATATGGACTAACTGCCTCTACAGGAAATGAATAGAACTTGCCACCACCAAAGTGAAGTACACAACTCGATATGTATCTCTTTGAGTAGTGGAGTGTACGAACATGGTTTTGTAAGATGATCAATAGACGGAGTACATTATATGCGTAGAGACAACTTGTGTGCTCCATAGTAAGTATTACGTGCCTGAGTGCAAGTATATAAACAAAGGATGCCCAGCTGTCAGGAAGGTCAACATCTTCTTCAATTAAATGTGCAATTACTGCAGCATCACACAAGCCGTGTTTTACAGCAAGTCAAAATATACTGGTGCCGGACACACAGTCCCTCAAGGAAATCGCAAAATCATGCCATAGAATATGTCCTCTGGTTGATAGAACTTGTAAAACACGACACGTCTTTGCAGTGTGCATACCGGTCCAAAATCGGCAAACATGTACCCAAGGATATAGCAAATTGTATAGGTCAATGTAACTATGAGAAGAACATTGATTGTACATTTGTCCATCCAGATAAACAAACCACCATTTAATTGATGCAATATCTAGTTCGATACGCAAATACTGTGAAAGACGTTGAAATGCATATAGACACAAACACATATAACGTAAAAGGGCAATATGAGAGTGGTGCTGATTTACCTCAGCATAATCATATTGGTTGATATGGTTGGTGCATAAACCTATAAGAGGTGCAGAATAACCATGGTTGATTTGCATGCATGATACATTGCATTCTGAATGCATGCAGGTTGCGTTTGAAATGTTGTGTACCACATAGTGTGGTTCAACAGGCTTTACATCATGTAAAGAGGGTCTGGTTTGCATTCAGTTTAATATGTAGGTGAAACATTGATTAATATGGTATAACTGACCCAATATTATATGCATTTGCAGATACAACAAGGATGTATAATCTGCACATGATGAGCAGATAGACACTAGCCCATCGCTCAACAAAAAAGGTGATGAGTCGCATACTAATAACTTGAAAGGTGGTATTTGTTACACAAGCGGTATTTGTTACACAAGCGTCAAGACAGACAACTCTTTGGTAAGACCCATAATTCATTGTTACATAATCATTTGTATAGATGACTGCTGAGTATAAGTATGATGAGCTATGATTCGTGCCTTCAGCACAAATTGTGTAGCTTGTTGCTAAGCCTCCACCCTCGGTCAAGGCCTCCGCATTTCACAACTCAGTGCTTATTCCTGGCCTCAACCTCACTTTGTTTGGTCAAGGCCTCTAGATTTCACAACTCAGTGCTTATTCAGGAATGCGTTTGCTAGGCCGTGTCCTGTCAATACTATCACCACATGTACCTTTGATGGTTTTGGTGTTCTTGTGTGCTTATCTTTTCCTTTTGGGAGTGAGAGAAGAAATAGATGGCGGTTTACTTGTTTTATCAGATCATTGCGACCGCACCCCCAATACATTACTTTTGGGAACCAAAACTGGAGGTTCTTTGTCTGGTGGAGGAACAAGGTTGTCAGAGAACAACGGATTGATGCTGGGTATATTGAGTATGTTACAATCATCATTGATGGAGTTTTCAGAGAACAACAAATTGACACTGGAGTTATCGAGTACTGCTTGATCATTATTGCTAGTGTTATCTCTACCAGGTACACCTCTTCTATCGATATCAATATTGGTGGGCCTGTCAGAAGAAGAAGGGTCCTGATCATTGAGAGAATATGGCAGAGGAGACACAAAAGACGGACTTGAATGGACTGTTGGTAGCATCCCGTAAAGGCGACATATGTGTCCTACGAGTATTGCAAGAATTGTCATCATCAATAGGTGGATGATACAGATTGCTACCAGCAGATCGAGAAGAATACACATCTTTATCACAAAGCCCATCGTTATTGAACTCATTAACATACGTAATTGCAGACAAACGGCAATTGTTGGGCACAGGGACGTCGGTACCAGAGGCATTTCCGGTTAGTGAGGTCAGGAGTAAAGAATTGTCAGGAAAAGGTAAAACATCGGAATATACCACCATATTGAGCTGATCAATTACATCAGATGGCAAAGATAGGGTAGCAGGGATGCGCGAAGACCTATTAACGAGGTTCAGCCAATGAGGCACGGCATCTCTCACCACCTCCTCCAGATGTTGAAATGCGGATCTGAGTTCCTTTAGGAGGTTCCCCCCTAGAGCTGCAGAAAACAATACCTTCCACAATGCCTGATTCACTTCTACTATAGCAAGAGGTCGTTCTAGCCCTCCTATGTGATTCCATAACTACCACATTAACAATACAATTAACTATCAATATGGCATGCGAGAGAACAATCACACCTTGAACACTGTTTCCTTTGCGCCCACTTCATTATACTCGTGAGGATTGAGTAACATGAGAGGCGATATAGCCAACACAATATACAAAGAATTATGAAGAACAGTTGTGCAACCTTGAGGAGCTGAACTGTGAACTTGGCAAATATATGCGAGCCCAGACTGGTCATCTTCCAACCTGCAGTATCAAAATATAAGATGTAAATAACAATTAAACCAAAAAGTATTGTACCCGGAAACTATCATACTCTTGATGGACTCAATATCAGTAGGCAGAAATAAATTTCCCTGATACAAGCACCAATATTTTGAGCATTAACAATACACACACAATATAGACATTAACGTACCTTAAGAAGACATCCCAAATGCAGGGCCACAGAGGTCAAGTTGATGAGTGTAGTGACAACATTTTTTTTCCCAACGTGCCAAGCAAGACTTGAGTACAAACAAATCAAGGGACTGCCTTCCGATGAATAATACACGGAAGAGTCAAATTGTTTATCTCTACACACCTTAGATCAAAGTGCATGTATATGAGAGTTTAGAATGTTCTGGGATCTCTCCAGTAGAGCAGGAATATTATTAAAGCTTTCCATAGGCTAGGTAATACATAAAATATTGTACTTGACCAATTGATAAAAGCCAATAGAAACAATGACACGTACTGCTTTGTAGTTGTCAACTACGGGACCAGATGAAGAGGGTCTCCGAATAGCCCCCCCTATTCATCATCTCAAATACGTCCACAACATGATAGGCTATGAGAATCCAAAACGAGCATCTGTTAGGATCTTTTCAGGTATTATGGGCACATCATCTCCCACCATAAGAGCGCAAAACAGAGAATACTGATCATCCTTGTAGACAGAAGAAACTGTAGCTTCCTCTGTAATTATCTGGCTAACAAGTTGCTACAAAACGACAACAGCATGTACTTATGGTATCATTAACAATAAACAAGTTGACAATGTTTACTTATGTGGATTGCCGTGTCTTGTTCATAGTGGGTAGCAAGATCTCCATCCAATAGCAGTACATCAGTAAACCAGGAACAGGATGCAAAAGCCTTGTTTAATAAGCGAGGATGCGGGGAAGTCACAGACATATAACAAAAATATCAGAAAGTACGTGTATATGTGGAAAGGGCAGGAGGGAGGACAAGATGGAGGTTTGGGGGTGTTAACATGCCACATATATATATATGTATAAAATAAAAAATCAACATTTTCAGTAAATAAAATTATATATGTAATAGCAGCCCATATTTAGATTGACAGCGGATTAACTATGGACAAATTTGAACAACAAGGATTAGTCATACAAACCAGACGACACAACCTTCAGCAAGTAAAACAATAAAACAGTAAATATGCGCTATAATATCAATAAATACAAAGGTCATACCAAATTAGTTTTATCTGTCCACAACACTCTTACACAAGACCAATGGCACATTGCAAATAATGTATATTTTATCCATTGCTCTAAATTTTGTAGTCAAACAGAGTAATGTACACAAAAATAGTACGAGATAGTTCAGCAAAGGGATTAGAATGCGGCAAACAACAAAATCAAAATTATATCAACAAGCACGGAAAATCGAAGGAACTATATGTGGTCTACGTGCCAGTGATCAGATTGCTTCTTTATTTTTACCTTTCCCCTTGGGTAGCTCAGCAGAACAAGCTGGCTTAGAGGTAGCACCCTGATTTGTGGCCGATATACCAACACCAGATTGGAAAGAAGCAGTCAAACCAGCATTACAAGATGTCTTGGAGCTGGCACTGCGGCATCTGGAGGGTATACCACTCATAGAACCAGAAGAAGAAATATCTTTCGACCCTCCTGGAGTGCCATATTCAGACTCTTCAAGACCACCAGGTCTCATCAAGGATGCCATGCGCCTGGTGCCTGCACTACCAACCACAACAAGATCAGGAGTGTGAAGAACCATGACGAACTTGATGTTAGTTGAAAGGAAACTACAAATAAATAAATAAATAACCAATAAGAATATCATAATAAATGGTTAACATACACTGAAGAGGACCCTTCAAACCATCCAGCTGTGTAACCCATGGCAACAATGGACCCCTCAGGAACATTGGATGTGTTACCATTGTATGAGCACCAACTAGCGATAGCATTGAAGTCAGCAGCTGAAAATCGAAAGGCAGGTCCAGTTTCCAAATGACCGTTGTATACAGGCACTGGAAATAAATAAATAGAGAAGTCAACAAATAATGACACGAAAGACACACCCGTTGATTCATAATTTATTACCACTTCCATAGAATTCTTGAATTTTGGAGTTGGTACGATAGGAGCAGATTTGACAGAAAACATTGAATTGTCTGTAAGTACAGGAGGCTTTGAAAAGGCAGGCACTGAGTAGTCACCCGCTACAAAATGATGTCAACACAAAGGTATGCTACATGCAAGTTGAAAATTTACAGTTTTTGAAGAACATGCTCTTCCCTTTGCCTCTGGTTACAAAGGCCATCCCATAGCTTGAATAAGAGCTCATGGGATCAGAATGCAAACCCAACGCATTTCCAACATTGGCCATAGAACATAGGAATTCTTGCTGGAATGGCACACTCATCAAACATTTCCGTTTATAAGGGGATGAGTAACTGCCAACTTCTATGCCTGAATTGAAGAGATGAGAAGCAGATACGACGCTGAACATGATGTCGATGCAAAAGGCATTACCCCCATGGTTTAAAGCAAGGCAACGAGATTTGGCAGTAAGATTATCAGGATGTATGCAAGCTGAATGCACGTATAAGCCATGTTCAACCCACAATAGGCCTCGAATCAAAGACCTATACATGTCTGTAACAACGATGCACATGAACAAGACAACATAAGCACTTACTCTGCATTTTCTTTGGTCATCTTCAATGTCATGGCCAATATACGTGCAAATCACACTGATCTGTCACTGATTTGTTTATCATATCCATACGGTATGATATTGAACATGCGTCTGTGCAAAAAAAATGTCAATAAATAGAAACAGACCAGATATTGCAATGCAGATACTATAAACAGACATATGGAAGATAAGGAAGCATACTGTATGTAGAGGAGAACATAGGATCCTGTACGTCCAGCTGCATAACTGGAGGATTAGTAACCATAACAGTCGGATCAGTAGCACCGTCAAATTTAAAAAAAAAAAAAAAAAAAAATCAGAATACAGAAATCAATCAAACAAATAATAAGATGCTACTCTTCAATATCATAGTGTTTACCAGCACCAACATTGACAGGATCATTGTATTTAGTAGTGATGCCATGTATATAAGTACTGGCGTCTTTTATAACACAACAATCTTTGTTATCATCAGCACACTCTTGTTTGTCGGCGGAGGCAGCAAACACCAAGAATTTGTTATCAGAATTGACACATGCAATTGGCGCACTGTCTGAGAAAACTAAGTCTGCCATATCAGCTTCATCATCGGATAATTCCAACGACTCAAAGCTACTTCTGTTGACTCCATTGTCGGATGCATTTTTATCAACAATAGGTTCACTAGTGGCGTAGAATTTGTCATCCAATGAATGGGCAGGCAGTTTATGAACGCAAGATGTACTGATACCACAAATAAGAATAAGAATAAAAGACACAATGCATGAGCAGTATTTACAATAAAATTGAAAATAAAATACTGACACTTCTGGCAAACCATTGCTTTCTGCAAGAGATATGATGCTATTTCTGTTATCCGGGGAATTGTCAGACACCGAGTTATTGTCTGAATCAGATGTTGGGAAGGATACGTGTGGTCAATTTTGTGACCCCTGCAACCTGAGGTTTATCTGAAAGGGTGCAACTGCGCCTGAAGATATACGAGAAACAACATTTTCAGGTGGGTCATACTACAAATAGTGTAATCTGACTAACATAGTTTGCCCAGTTGGAGTAGACAGTGTATCACCTGTACTGGCCAAAAGCTTCTCCAAGGAACATCTAAATAAACAGTATGCAATCAACTGAAGGTCAATAACATAACATTAGTATGCACATAACTAGGGACTCAACGCTTGAAGGGCCACTGGCCCTCTTTTTCTTTGGCGAAGGCATACAGAGTGTACTATCACTACAAATGATAAGCAATTATTAACACAATATACGAGGATGTGCACATTACGGGCGACACCAATTTTATGCTTGACTGAAGAAAAAGAATCGGCGTCGACAGGCGAGTTGCTGGCTAACACAGCTGCAAATATACTGATAGCACATGTCAAGGTCATACATACAAACAATTACATAATGCACATGTTTAATTGGTCTGCATTCCTTAGTCAAATATATCAGTATAATAATGAGATGTAGGCAGGTAGATATAAATTTACAAAGCTTGCAGCTGTTCCTATAAAGGACACGTCATATCTTCCAGGTTATCTGTGGATTTCTTCGATTTTTTGCATGGGGGCATGGTAGTACCAAGTATAACGATGTATAAACAAATATAGGAACAGATAGATAGAGCAAAAGATTTGAGGATAAGGAAGCCTGCAGCACACAGGTTTTATAGTAGCCTAGCAGAATAATAGACACGTAAATGTCAAAAGCAATGAGGGTCAAATAAACCAAATATATTAGTATGAGTACCCATGGTTGCATGATAAACTGAATATACAAGCCAAATATAGGGTAAAAAATGTTTAAAACAAATAGAAATAAAAAATAAAAAGAAAAATAACACAGAGTTAATGATGGGTTAAAAGCTTTGAGCCAGCCATTTGGGAGACGAATGAAGAACCATTAATACATGCTTAGACAAATAAATCAATACAAATCAAACGACAACACTTGCATAAGAAACCGCCACTTCACACAAGCTCCACATGTGCCAGACCGGCGAGTCTGGACATAGAAAGGCAAAAAGGCGGAAACATCCAGATACTACGAGAAATGTAGCCATAGCGGTGTAAGAAGTAAGGGATACCAATAGGCAAGCCAAATTGTCAATTTGAATTAGCCTTGTTCAATTCTGTAATAATAACAGAGTAATACATAGGTAATATGTAGGCAAACCAATTAGTCAGTTTGAATTAACCTATTTCAATCCTAAAAGATGTTAGAAGCAAAGTAACCCACTCAGTATCCAGGGAACAGACAATCTATAAGCCAAAATCAAATAAAATGATACAGCAGAATAAATATATCGATGTGGAAATGTACATGCTTTGAACTAAAAGGAAAAGAACACTGTCCTGTGGGATGGGAGAATATATGGGAAAGAAGTTGTCTGTGAGACAGTTGAAGAATTAGCATATAGGGAGATCCAATAAATTGGGTCAATCTTATCGTTTCCAAACACGTTGAATAAGAGAGATAAAATACGTCCAAATCACTAAGAAGCCAGACAGACTGTCAACCCGTAAACGTTGCCTGCATCAGACCAATGCAACGCAATATGAGAATAAGAAGCCATACAGATAGTTGACTCTGAAAAGTTACTTATAATAGATGGCTGCAATGCAACATGAGACAGTATCAGCTCACCAGACATTCTGTAGCCTATCTTATCATCACATACACAGATACAAAAATAGACAATGAATACAACAAAAGCAATGCAAGTGCATACTGAATGAAGCCTTTTAAAATTATAAAAAGATATTTAAACGGCCATTAATATAGAAAGTACCTTGGAACGACATGTCAAGTATGACAAGCATCAGGGGAAAGCATGACTCCATGACATTCTTCACATGAAATGAAAATATATATGTATTGTGTCCACATATAGAGTTAATGTCTTGTGAAGAACCCAGAATGGAAAAGTATGGTAGTCGTATGGCAGTACAAAAGCCCAAAAATATGGAGAATCCTACTAGCAGACCAGGATGGCAAGATGACAAATAAAGAAGCAACATTCACAGTATACGGTGCAATATCAGACATAGATCTGCCTTGGTTTAAGATAGGAGGATCTATAAAGTGAGCATTCAATGATGCTACACATATTGAAGATGGCTGATAGGGATATAGTGAATTCAATCAGAAGTGTAAATACCTCAAACAGTCAATAAAACTGGATGGGCTTGGCACGCAGCAGTTTGACAACGCCATGGCTGTGGCAAAAACAGTATACAAAGCATTTGACTGGGAGTTCAAAGAGGGCAAACTGGAAGAATGGTCGGAAAAAATGTCAGATGAAGGAAACAAGATATTGTATGCAAACAATGGGGTGTTTACACCTGCAAAGGACTAGGACAAATGAGAAGTTCACATTTCATTTGAAAAGGATACTGACCCCAACAGATTGCTCAAAAAAATTGCACGAGGGGGATTCAAGAGAACATCAGACAATGTCGTCGAGTACGTGCAAGCAAGGATAACACTGAAAGGAGATAAAACATAAGAATATATAGACAACAACCATAAAACATAGATGCTCATACAAATCAAAGGTTCAAGAGGATCAAACTGCAGACCTTCCAAATCGGCAATATAGTTGCAGCGCAGGTATTCTTTGCAGTCGTTCCATTGAGGGGAGGGAAGTACAAGATGTTAACAGTTTTGAGATTGATAACGCTGCTGGATGAAACATTTGCACTAGTGAGCAGCCATATAAACAATAAATGTATTGTTCTCACTCTGACAATTACCAAGAAGAGGAAGGGACAACCGCTCAAATGCAAAGACTATGAGCTGGTAAAAAGGAAGCTCCGAACGTATGAAGACAAAGGAGAACTCCAACAAAGGGCCAGCAAGGTGGTCAGTACCGGCAATTTTGAGCAACAAATGTTGAATTACATGAACATTGACAACTGATATCTTACGATGGCTATCATACTACCTCTTGAGACATTTTTACCCAATACGGTCTGTTATATTCTCACCAAGTTATCCTATTTTTCACATCTGGTCAATCGGTTGTCCCTTAATTGTTTTGCAAGCTCTCATTGCTGTTCCCTCATTGCCTTTTTATATTAAACCAAGTACTGAGCACCCATATACCACTGTCCATAGCACCTAACATACAATATACTACTGCCCATATCATATTGTGTCGTTT
>QFEW01000263.1:0-14309 GCA_003316525.1 Termitomyces eurrhizus
AATTAACTCAATTCAATTCACGTGATTCGTCCCGTGACTCATGGCTTTTGCATTTACTTCCCATCATGAGGTAAGACCCAATCCAGTATCACGGTTCTGTAATTTTCCTTGACATAAAACACCTCCAGCTTTCAGAGGTACTTTTTCTTCTCGTAGTGCAAAAATGAAGTTGATACAAAAACTTCCCAGGCCTCGCTAGAGTGTCCCAAATGGTACCCATTATGAAGGCAGTACAAGGCAGTACGAAGACGAACTAATCACAATAAGTATAATGGATGTGTTGGTATGCCAGTCGTCCGTTGGTGTCAAGACTCCATTATGAAGCCAAGACGGCGCCGTTGGAATGAATGTGGAGACGATGAAGGGCGCTTCGCTATGTGCGTACGCAATGTGAATAGTATTTGTGTGGTGAATAAAAGATGATTGAATTGGGTGGTGAACTAGTGGCACGATCTCGAAGACGTGACGTGCAACGCATACGATGATGAAGTTGAAGGTATGTCTACAATGCTAGAGGAAAGTTAGGCTGATGATCAAACACTGTAGGGAGAGGCTGACTTACATTAGATGCAGCTTCGCTGTGGGTGAGGCGAGAGGCAAGAGTCTATGCGACTACGCAGTAGCTCTGCTGATCCGAATTCCAGCTTGCTGCTTCCTCGTCCGCGGGTGATACCGACGTGTTAGGGTCCTCAACATGTTCTGAGGCGAAAAGAGCAGAGAGGGTCATGAAAGCGTCCATGATAAGCTTAAGCTGATAGCGACTGGGTGATCTACGGAGGGCTGGAGAGAAGTGCTTGTGGTGAACTCTGTTGGATGCAGGTTCTTTCACCGTCTCTTATGCGCGAGACACTTATTGTGTTTGTGTCAAAGTTCCGCCGGTGTAGTGTCCATTCATTCGTGCCGGATGCAAAGACAAAAGTACAGTACGTCACTTACAATGAGCTATGTCGAGAGCGTCAGCATTGCATCAAGGATGTGACTTCTTTTGCGGTGAAAAAGGACATTAATCTTGAGAGACAATAAAGACCCGTGGGAGTGGATGATTGTCGTTTACCTCCGAGTAACTGTCTCGTAATTCATCTCACTGAATATGCGGAAAGAAGCTCTCGACACTATTGTTCTCAAAGTTGTGGTCCGGGTCACTTGATTTACTTGTCCCTGATGAAAATTTCTCTGATCCAATGTCGTTTACGCATCGAAAGAGATGTGAGAAGTGTCTGATTTCTGGACTCGTCAACGTACATCTAAACGGATTATGCATTTGCAGTTTGCAGCTCTATCATTAAAAGCTGATACATTGGCCTCTCCGAGACGCGGCAGTTACAAAAAGTCTTCCGACGGATGCAGTTTCAACCTTTGTGATGTTCAGAAAGAACGCACTGAGGATGGACTTGGCAGGTCAAGACACAAGGGCACAACCTGAGTGTGAGTTCCAGTCATATCCTTTTTGCCTCGTACCGCCGTGATTTTTTCCCTCTTGTAATTTTTCCAGATCTGAGGCCGAGGCATGCATTACGACCCTTGAAATAAAGTCAGTACCGTTGGAAGGACCAACATGGCAGAAAGGATTCAACGCTGAGATTGACAAAGTAAACAGAGGATTTCCCGCTACAATTCAGACACTCACCTCACATTGATGTATTTGCCGGTCAAGAAACCACAACGCGAGTTCCACGAGTCCACGTCGTGTTCGAACTACACGATCCTGGAACTTTTCCATCTCGATCTGCACTAAAAAGACAAGTTTAGAACCAACCATTGGCCCCACGAGGACTTGATGTTTGCACTCATGGTTGGCATCTGCCTCGACTTTTTGAATCACGTTTCTAAGCGAAGGGGTATACCGCAATTTTGTTCAACGATCTAACAGGCGTACAAACTACCGTTGGAGCGCGTGCTTTGCTACTAAAATAAATACAGGAGCAGCTTCAGGCTGATGCATTTCTGTAGACCTATGGCCTCCATCCGCCCGGACCTCATTCAAACTAGGGAAAATCGATTCAACAACTTTAGTGATGACAGATTCCATGTTCTGGATGTGTTTACTCGATGTCCATTTTGTAACTAAACAGTCCGCAGTTAAAAGGCCTGATTAACGTTGGTACCAACGCGTACATAATTTTGGAACGAAGACAATGTGGTCGTATGGAGCAGAATGTAAAATAAGTATTGTGATGATCCAGTCCATTTGAATGGAGATGAAAAGTCCAGACTATTGTGATAACGAACATGGAGATGGTGACAGTGTAGCCACTAGAAATGGCGCAGCGCTGTATGCGTGGGCGATGTAGATTGTTGATAGTCAACAGCATGGCGGAATTAGGGTTCTAAAGTGAGACGTGGATTGAGGATATCAATGAGGTTGGTGGTATCATTTGCAACGCTAATGAAGAGAAGTCAGTCCAGTAGATACGTGCTGTGTGGAGAGACAACTTGCCTGGACGCTGCTTTTATGTGAAGGAGATGATAGGTAGACGAGAAAGCCTATGCGACTACGCAGTAGCTCTGCTGATTTGAATTCCAGCCTGCTGCTTCCTCGTCTGTGGGAGGTAGCGACGTGTTAACGTCTTCAACATGTTCCGAGGTAAAAAGAGCAGTGAGGGTTGTGAAAACGTCCATGTTAAGCGTCGTTGAGAGCGGGTGAGTAATTCTCTGCGGGGAGCTCCTGAGAGTTGCTTGTGCTGAGTGCTGTTGAATGCGGTTCCTGTTGCTTTTCAATGCTTCTTATATGCAAGTCAATTATCGTCTTCATAATCCGTAGTCGGCACATGCTGCTGCGTACGTTGACACTTGTCAAAGCGAAATCGATCTGTCTACCAGCACTGCCTACTGGCATGTCATGAATGATCTATGACGTAATCATCCATGACAGGAAGGAGAAAGTAATACTCAAGTTGCCCAGCAGTAGACCAGTAAAGATCTGTCCAGAGTGCGAGAATATTGACATCTACATTAGTCATGAATGTTTACCTCTATATCAGTCGTTGAGTACTCTATGTATGATATGTATGCTACTGAATGCCTTCTTCACTGTGTTGCGTGGGATCAATAAAGCTGTGGTTGTCTAACTTAAGAAGTACTGCGCTTTACATCTACATGTGTAAGTTGATGGCAGAGCATTGCGCATCATGAGTGGTATTGCTTGGGAATCCGGAATACCGCCTCCAGAAAAACATTAATGTTGTCATATGCAAGGACTCACTGACATATTCATAGGCTACAGTGTCCAGGTCAGAATCGGAGTAGGTCAAGCAAAATGACTCTGAGAATCAAGAAATAAGGAGAATTGTTGTCAATACCTATGGTTGCAGCAGTGGCAAATTTACCTCCTGTCATACATCATTATCACACCGAAAACTGTGCATGCAATACACAGCAAGGGTCAGAGGTAATAATAGAAATGTTCTATTTTTAGTATTCCATCAACTTCGATCTAAATTTGCTATGCAATTGAGTATCCACCTGCGTGTCCCACCCAACCCCTCTAATAAGACAGGGAGGAAGGAGGTCACCTACCTCTCTAATTAGAGTAGATTTTGTGAGTTGTCTATGATACGAATAATATACAGATAAATATCAAAAATATTGAGGGACTGAGAAATTTTTGGAAGAAGCCTGAGGCATGCTGTCAGTGGGTGCCATCAATCCCGCCCTCGACACCAACCACCTTCTGCTCATCGTCCTGCATGATGAGCTCAAAAATACACTGAAAAATTAGCCAAAAATTCAGAATAAGTTATTGCCTGAGTTCTTAGGGCCATCCATATCAACCTTTGTCCTCATTGTTGTCTACAATGAGCTTGAAAATAGATAATGGATAAACATATAGCCTGGTTTCTTTGGGTCCCTGATTTTAAACTGTTCCTGCCATATCAACTCATGGCTTCAAATTGCCACCTGTCATCTTGGCATCGTGGTGACTGTCAGAACCTTCATGCTTATTGTCACCCACAATGAGCACCTCAAACTGCTAAAAAAATCTGCCAAAAAATCAGGAAAAATTATGGAATGAAAGGTATGTTGATGCACATCTTTGAACCTCATATGCCCACTATGATGTCAAAGCTACCAGATGGAAAATGTCAATATCAACCTGATATCCAAATGCAGCATGCTGACAAATCATCTGTCAATGTTCATTACAATGCCTCAGGCTTCTTCCAGAAATTTCTCATAGTCCCTCAATATTTTTGATGTTTATCCGTATATTATTTGTATTATAGACAACTCACAAAATCTACTCTAATTAGAGAGGTAGGTGACCCCCTTCCTCCCTGTCTTATTAGAGGGGTTGGGTGGGACATGCAGGTGTGAGTATCCATAGCAATGCTACATAAATCCCTGTAAAAGCCACAAAAATTATCCTTGCATGGGTTGCCAACCTCAGTAGCAGGGTCCAGCCTAAGATTATCAAGGAATACCCATCTGTGGCCTTATCCCTGCCTGATGATATGGACCTTCTCTTCTTAACAATCAAATATATGCTGGTACAGTGGCATAATGAGCAAAAGCAATGCCCTGTCCAATTTGTCTAGGTGGCCCAGTGATAGGACCCCACACAGGCTAGGCACATCAATGGCAGGCTCAGCATTGGCTCCAGACACCTTGCTGTACTTATTCCAAACTTGGCATGCATGATTTATTTCAGGCCTTACTCAATGGCTATGCATGGCAAGCAATGGATCCAATCAGTGATAGCACTGGTGGCAGCTGGCATCACTCAATCAGCACATGGTACAGCTAGCTGGCAGCAGCACTTATGACTTGGAATGATGACATTTACCCATGACAAACAGCTTGGCATTTTATCTTGGCACTCTCTCTCAGTTCAGATGGACAGCATTTTTGTTCATTTCTTACTATTTAGTTTAATGCATGACATTTACTTACAGCCCTTACAGTTCACTGCTCCTTGGTGATGGTGAACTCATTCTTACTATAAATACTTACCATTGTTACTATTTACAAACAGAACAGAATACCCCATTTCCTATCCTCAGTTAATCTTACAGTTCAGATCTCTTTTGTGCTGACTTAGTTCAAAGTTGCCAATTGTCTGAACACTTCAAGCCTGCTTGCCACAGTTATGCATTCAGAACCTACATGCCTTGCACCTATGGCAGGCACTATGCAGCTTGGCTGCTGCTAAGCCTCTAGTTTTCTTACCACATCTCTTGCCATACCAGTACTCAAAAGTCCTCTCATATTTTCTAGGCACATTATTTGTTGATGCCTTATCTTTATTGCACATCCCTTACCAACTTTCCTTCCTGACCTTCATCAAATCTCACCATCCAACCCATTTCCAACTTGTTCTCTGGAACCTGCCCAGAACTCCCTCAAATACTTTGCCATGCCCAATGCATATTTTCCAGTCAGTAGCTGTAAACCATGTCTGCTGCTAATCAACTTTTGGGCATCATCACTAGTACAATGACTAAGTCTATCAGTGGGATCCACTGTAAAGGCAGATCTCTCTTGGCTGCTGTGGAGCCTGGAGTAAGGTGAATGCTTTGTTCACCAGAGACAACAGCAAAGGTTCTTCAGCCTTTTACAGAGAGGGCCATGCCAAGGATACCTGTGATCCTCAACATTGTTTTCTCAGGAGGTAATCTTTTACCTCCTGATCTAGAAAAATGTTACAGATGCCAGCTCAGTGCTTTGATAAGCTGTCATTCTCTTGAGGGCTTGAGAAAGACAGGGATGCTGGTGGGAGTGTTTCAAGACTGAGATGAGGCAAGTAGCAAGGTTCTTCTGGAGTTGCAGGTTGGGTTGATGCTGGCCATGACACAAAGGCTTACAGAAGACAGCTACTGATAATGTGACTTGGCTTTTCATGATGTGATCAAAGACTTCTTTGGACTTTTTAAAATTGTAGATAGGCACTATCAGACAATAGGCTCCCATGGGCTTGTTGAGCACTCCAAAGTTTTGATTGATGGGTGGGGTGTAGTTTCCAGCAAGGCCTGAATAAGAGTAAAGTGGAGGTTTGATCATGGCAGATGCCTTAGTTGTGTCTGGGACATTGTTTTTAGTGCTAGAAGTTGAGGATGCAGAGTCTGGTGCAGTGCCAGAGGGCCAGTAATCTCTTAGTGGCTGTTTGCCCTTCTTTATTTCTACACCATCAAAGACCTGATTCTTTAGCAACTTAAGTTCTCTTTCCAGTATCTTGATCCATTCTTCATGCAATAGTGCTGGTTGCTTGTTAACAGCATTAAGCTGTAGTACCTCATAAATTAGTGTCTGCTGCAGAGTCAATTCTGCTTCAGTAGTACTGTTTAGATTGCTGTTTAGATTGCCTGTCACTAAGCTTCCTAGATTGTGTCAGTGCCATTCATCAATATGTAAAGTCTTGTCCTCTGGATAAAGAGGGATGTTAGCATCCGGAGAGAGGACTATTTTACCGTCAGTGCCCTGGTGCACTTTCTCTTGGCATAGATACTATTTGAGGATAGTGCAACAACTCCTAGTCATTGTATGTCCTGCTTTACCACAGAAGTGACAAAGTCCTATTTGCATGTTGGTTCATGGCATAGTAAGGCTAGTCAAAATCAATGTTTCTAATTTGCTCATTACATTAGCAACAGCAGTGTTAACTGCATTCTCCAGATCTTCCTTCTTGACAAATCTGTTTTGGTCATTAGTGGTGCTAGGAGCTGGCAACCCTGCTGTAGGTGCCATTTTCCCACTATCCATGCTGGCAGGTTGCTGTAAAGATATTCCTGTGTTTGTGCCTTTTAGCATCTACTTGCCTGCCTCAAAGATTCTATTTATGTCATAAGGCTCCTCCAGATAGTGTTTGGGCATAAGAATTTCCAGGCAATGTGCTATCCTAGTCCACAGCAATGTCAGGATCCCTTGTTGGAACAATTGTTGCTTCTCATTCCTGTATAACTTTCCATTCTGTACTAGCCATCTTGCTATTTGCTGAAAGTCATGATAGTAAGTTGATAGCATCTCCAGAGTATAGATTCCAGTAGTGAAGGTATCCTGGACCAGCTTTTGGATTTCCATTACCATATAACATGTAGACTCTTCAGTGCTGGGATATAAGCTAATGATCACCTTCTTTCATTTTTCATAGGTAAATGCTCTTGGGGCTGGCTTGTTTGTTAATTCTTGAAACTTGGTCAAGCCTGTCCAGGATTCTGCTGTGTCATAAGAGACATATTTAGCGGCATACTCCTTCATCTGCATGTTGCCAGTAATGCAACAGTTACATAGCAAGTACTCCAATTTTCTGAAATACTGCATTAGTTTGCAAGGCTTTGTTTTGTCCCACTTTGTCATGACCCCTCCCCTCCGGACCCACCCTGGGACACCCCCGGAACACTATCTGGGACCCTCCCTCTGACCCCACAGGACATGCCCTGCTACACGACCACCGAAACCGCCATCAAACGCATCAAGGGCTGCCATCAGCCACCATCAGCCCCGATCAATGATCGGATCATGCGACTCGCTTCCAGCCATCATGCATCACGCATCACAGCTCCCTCCACGCCAATTGATCGTGCACCCCACCCACGTGATCCAAGTGTACAGTCCCTGCCCACTACTCAATGGCTCCCAGAACACATCCCAGACACCCCGGAACACCGAGACCCGGTCCTGTAGTACTTATAGCATAGTCCCCCGTTGTATTCAACAGTCTTGATATTACATTGCATTACTTAGATTGTTGCGTGCCCTCTGCTTGACTGGTACACATTGACTGGCACGCTTTGACTGGCACGCTTGAATACTCGCGTGCTCTAAGATTGGTATGCACTTCGCGACTTTAATTTGCTAACTTGGTCTCGTCTTAGAACCTCCGGTTCACGACTCGACCCCCACCTGAATCCCCCAGCTACTCACAACCCAAAACCCCCGGACTGAGTCTCCTCTCCCAGGATTGCTCCTGTCCGCGTCTTGAACCCCAGAGTCCTAGCCCCAGAGTTCCAGACACCCGAGTATCTATAGGTCAAGTCCGCATTGTAAGGGTGATTGCTTTCCCAGAAAGCCCCCGACTCAGCGGAACCTGACACACTTGGGCAGCATGCACTAGATATTTGCCTGCTCCATGTTGGCTGGTGTGTATGTCAAAGTAGAAATAGTGGTGGTGGTGCTAGTATTGCTTAGTAATGATGTAGTAGGTACAGGCTTGAGTAATTCTGAGTTGCTAGGTTCTGGCAATAATAACCTAGATAACTCCTCTAAAGGTGTAAGCAGCATGTGGTTTTCATCTGCTAAATATTTGAAAGGTCTGGAGAATGGGAAAAAGCTTTCAGCTAAGCTGTCTGGGACAGCCTCAAGCTCTTGGTCTAAGGTCTGTCTTAGTAGCATGCCTGGTAAATGTGATGAGTCAGTAGTGATTTGTTTAAATGTGCTCTCCAAAAAGAGGCGGTGCTGTTGCTGGGCTCAAGTTTCTGGTGGAATTCTATCTTAACAAAACCCCTTGTGATATGCTCTAAAATGATGATGCCAACTGTGGTTGGGTGCACTGGATGTTATGCAGTACAATGCCATCTCTAGTACCTGGCATGTGTAGTTGTGAGGAGTCCTGACAGAGTCCCAGTGTGCTCAAGCAAATGTGATAAAACAACATGTTAGATAATAGCACCTTGGATGCTACCTAGCAAACTGTGAGTGCCATAGCTTAGGCAAAGGTATAGAAACAAAGAAGAGTAGCACAATGCAATGTGCCTATAGGTGGCACCGTAAATGATGAAGACAAAATAAACAATGGTAGTGCCCAACTTAGTGACAAGGTTAGGTCAAGCTAGCATGATTTGAACACTGAGTGTAACTTGGTGCTCAATGGGTTACAATTTGTTGTTATGTACATGTGAAGTAGCTATCTTTTATACTATGCACTACTGTATTTTTAAGATAAGTCCATTTGTGACACTACCAATTAGCACCTCTCCTCATGAGTTCAGCTAATAGCCACCTGTCAACAGCAACTTGCAGCACATAGATGACAGTGACCAACAGTGTTACAGCCTATTGGCCAATGGCAACTCTAAAACTACTTAGAATTATACAAGTCTGCTCACTTTTTAATATAATTCCAATTGGCCATGGTTGGAAAATCCTTGACAGATGCTATGAGTGCTAATCCCAGCACTAAACATTGTACCATCTTCTGATAGGTTTGAATGTCAGGTTTGAGTGTATCCTGTCTCATCGTTATTGATTCTTTAGACTTCTGATTGAGGTGCCTCAGCAAATGGCAGTGCCTAATGATACCCCTTTCAGAATTGATTGGGGTTTGATCAGAGTCACCTCCCTGCTGTTATGCTAGCGCTATTAGTTCTGAGCCTCCTGAATCCTTGAAGTTGATGGATAGTATGTGCTGAAGGACTGATAAATGGTTGTTAAGATGGATGAGCAAAACCTGTACTGAGGTGCCAAAGCCAGAGATGTTCTGTGTTCAAGAAGGTTGCTAGGGTCTCCAGTATGTTAAGTGTTGGTAGGCCTATAGTGTCCCTTGATGTGCTCAGTCCAAGTAGAAGCCTATCAACATGACTATACAGCTATTGGCCCAGCTAAATCTATCCAGACTGTAGACGAGTAGAGTAGTTTAGACCTCAGTCACACCAATATAATGTTGTACGACTGTATTACCTGTAGACGAGTAGAGTAGTTTAGACTACAGGGTATAATTAGTAATAAGTAAGTGTGTGTAAGTAAAACGGCTCACCCTCAGTCACACCAATATAATGTTGTATGACTGAGGGTGGCTTTCTGTGTATCCAAAAACATAAGAAATAAAATGAATAAGATTTGTGGTAAAGACTAGCAAATACCAATCATGTAGCCACCTGGGCCAAGCTAGGGGGAGAAAATATACGAGAAGTAATCTAAAAAAGGAAATAAAAATATCAGCTAAGCGTGTATGACATATAGTTGTGTTGTTGGTTGTGGAAGTCTCTCTCAACACTCCCCCTGACTTGTACGACCATCCTGGCTCCTCAAGCCCATGCAGCCAACCAGATAATCATGAGTACTGCATGGGAGCAGTTTGGTGCAGATGTCGGCGATGTTCTTGGACAATGGTATATGTAGTATCTCGATGTCGCCTTCTTGTATATGCTCACAAATATAATGATGCCGTATGTCGATATGTTTAGCGTGGGTGTGGCCTTTAGTTGATTGAGCCAGGGTGATAGACGATGTGTTATCAACATGAAGCTGGACTGGAAGCAGCTGCTTGAGGTTAATCTCTGAGAGGAAATTGTGCATCCAGAGAGCTTGCTGGGATCCACGTGTCATGGCCATATACTCAGCTTCTGTAGTAGAAAAAGCGACCGTTTGTTGATGCTTAGAGCTCCAGGATACAGGGCCACCGGCCATCATGTATATATATCCAGATGTTGACCTCCGGGTATCCAAGTCTCCTCCATAATCAGCGTCAACATATCCCACTGGTTTTGTTGATCCTCCCAAGTCTTTAGAGTAAATGATGCGATAGTTGAGTGTTCCCTTGACGTAGGCTAGTACATGTAGTAAGGCCTTCCAGTGGGCTGGGCCTGGGTTAGACTGGAAGCGAGCAAGTAGGGTGATTGTGAAGGATAGGTCAGGTCGCATTGCTGCCTGTGCCCACATGAGGGTGCCAAGAAGTTGTCGATATGGCTTGTCATGCATAAAAACATGTTCAGCATCATTCTTGGGGGACATGTCACTAGTGAGTATGGTGCCTGATGGCAGTGGGGTGTAACAAGGGTTACAATCTGTCATACCGAAATGGTCAAGTACTCGTATGAGATATGCCTTCTGGGACAGTGATATAGCCTTTGTGCTTGGATCTTGGTAGATGGCCATCCCAAGGATGAACAATGGCTCGCCGAGGTCCTTTACCTCATAAGCCGCTGCCAGTTCCTCCTTTGCCTGTTATGCTCCTTCTCATGTTGACGATAAGCCAAACATGTCATCGTTGAACGTGTTTGTGATTGTTGCCTCAGCTCCTGCTATCCTTGACCTTACGCATGGGTCTGCACAAAATCTTTTGTATCCCAAGTTCATATATGTACCATCTAGTGTCCAGTACCAGTCAAAGCCTCCCTGCATTAGACCATACAGGGTTTTCCGGAGTAAAGCCAGCTTCCCCTCCCCTCCTGGGAAACCCGGTGGTAGACGCATATAGATCTTGTGTTCTGGGATACTGTTGAGATAGGCTGAGACAAAATCAATTTGCCAGATCTCTAGGCCTTCCTGTGCCGCTATCGCTGCTGACATACGGAGTGACTCAAGATGCACCACCGCTGCGTAAGTCTCATCAAAGTCCTCCCCTGCTACCTGGGAGAAGCCTTTTGCAACCAGACGTGCCTTCCTCCTAATCATGTTTCCATCCGCATCATACTTGTTTGCGTAGACTCATTGACACCCCATGATGCTCTTGTTCTTCGGCACCTCTGTCTCATCCACCAACTCAAAGACATCATGCTCATCCATTACCCGCAGTTCCTCCTCCATTGCTCGGTAGCCACAAGTTGGCTCGCTTCATTGCTTCCATGTATGTCTTCAGCACCACAGTGTCATCACCCTCATCATAGTTTTTCAGGTTTGATAGATAGCCATAAGGTCCCTCGGCCAACAGTGCCTTGGGGGCTTCCTCACCTGATGCCCAGTCCTCACCATTGTTATGAGCATCTTGCTCCCTCTGCAAGGTCTCTTGTGCTGCAATCAGTGCTGGGGTCGGTCTGGTTTGTCTCAAGGATCTGCAGAGAGGTTGTGGTGGTGGCGCATCAGCAGGCACGATCGAGGTAATCATTCGATCTCTAGCAATGTCAGGGTCAGTCGTCGGTGCATCATCAGGGTAGAGAGGGCCGGGTCGGGTCCTTGGTGCTATGGGTTGTCGTGAGGATAGTACACCTGGGGTCGCAGGTGCCTGGGCAGAGAGCAGTGGGTTGTGTTGAGTGTCAGAGGTAGGTGTATCATCGGTGTCATTTAGTATGGTGAGTGAGCGGTGTCCGGTACCTTCCTCGAAAATTACATCATACAATATCACAATCAACTTTGATCGCTGCTCGTACAGACGGTAGCCACTATTTGCATACCCAACGAGGCATGTCCTAACTGACCTGGGGTCCAGTTTTGATTTTATCAACTCATTGAAGATCTTTGCCCACGCTATGCAACCCCAAGGCCGAAGATGATCTACACGTTGTCGTCAGCTAGTCCAAGCTTCTTGTGAGATCTTGTTGGGGTGTTGCAATGATGGGAGTAGGTTACACATATAAGCCTGTGCCGCTGCTGCTTCTGCCCACAACTCTTTAGGTAGCCCACTTTCTGCTAGGACACAGCACATGCCCTTGAGTATAGTCCAATTAGCCCTTTCAGCTACACTGTTCTGTGCATGAGCATAGGGTGTAGTGACCCTCAAGATGATGCCATGTGTCGCCATGTAGGTCATCCATAGCTCGTTCAGCCATTCACGCCCTGCATCAACTCTGACCTCATGTAGCTTGCGACCAGTTTGGCATTCTGATTCTGTGTGGTATGTGATGAAGGCGGTGAGGGTAGTGGACGAGTCTTTTCGAGTTAGGAAGAATAGAGAAATATGTGATGATCCTCCATCCACTGCCACCATCATGTAAGCAGCCCCACCTAACGACAGCACGCTGGCTGGGCCCCACAAATCAATATGAACACACTCATTTGGCGCACCCTCTGGCTGTACTTCAGCATCATATGGGCGTGTGGCATGCTTGCCATACACACATTCCTCGCACACACCCGATACGTTCAAGTCCCCTTTTACCACCAATCCATCAACTAGATTCCTTGACAGTACGCTCCTGATGGTTGCTGCGCTTGCATGACCAAATCTGCGGTGCCAACCTTTGAGACTGGTAGGCTTCATCAGGGACTTAGCAATCATAGCTAATGGCGCTTCGGGTCCACCTAGTGTGGCGATCAGGTACATTCCTCCTGTCCCCTTTCCACACAGCACTTCCCTTCCACTCAAGTCCTGGAAGCAAACCTGCCCCTCACCAAATATGATGTTGAAGCTGGCTTGGTCGAATTTATTAATCAAGATCAGGTTGGAGTTTAGATCGGGGGCATGCAAGGCATTTTTGAAGGCGAGTTCCAATAAACCCTGAGATGTATTGCATAACTTCCTGACAGTCCCTTGTCCAACTACTTGGAACACAGCTCCTTTAGGTGCTGCGTGCCCTTCCATGGAGTTAGCCAGTTCCTCATAGTCCATGAATGCTTCTTTGTCAACAAAGAAATGATCCGTCGCCTCTGAATCGGCATATGTGGGGATGTCTAATCTGGAGGTATGTGCTCCAGGGCATTGTGCTATTTGTGACTGATCTGTTTCAGTCGTTGTGGGGTGAACTGTGGCTGCTAGTGCATATGTGATTTGGAGGTGTGCAGTTGGCTGTGGGGTGGTGGTGGTTTGTGGAGTGGTAGATGCTGCGATGTTTGCAGCTGGTGGTGTTCCAGAGGTTGGTGTCTTAGTCAATGGGGTTCGAGATATTTTACTCTTGTTTCTAAAGTTTGGTGGGAACTGACCCTCCTTTTCCCCGCCTCTCCAGTAACAATTTTCTATGGTGTGGCCATTTCGGCAGCAGTTCGGGTTGACACATTGATGACACCCAAAGTTTGGTCAGTAACAAATATAGTTATAGTGTTACCATACCAATTGCTTGCGTTGGGCACGCTATAAGTGATGAGAGGAGTCCCAGGCAGGTCCCAGAGAACGTGCTTATGAAAATGGGGAAAAGTCGGTAAGAGAGTCAGCAAGTATAAAACGCTAAGGTAAAGCGCCTATTAAGGGAGCGGTAAGCGAACACGGCAATATCAACAGCAAGAACACAGTAAGCTTAGCGAAGTCTAAGCGTCGTAGATGCCTGCCGTAGCTGCAAGGCGCGAATAGGTCAAAGGCTTAGCAATGAAGTCTGCAACTGCCGACGAGTTCGACGTTGCCAACCGTAAATGAGATCTCAAGCGTAAGGGAGGCTGACGAAAGGGGAGCAGGAAACTCTAGTCTATTGTTCGATGGGTATGTACAAGTTGGTAAGTACTTTATATACTACAAGGAGTTCACCGTCGCCAGTGACCAACCATTGCCAAAGTGCGGTAAACTGGAAAATTTCATAGGGGTAGCTCCAACGGTTTCAGATCCCTACCGTCCATTCAAGACCCTTAGCGACGCCAGGCAGCAGATCGCGAAGCTAAACCATCAATCCATCACCCTTCTGTCTGTCCAAAAGGCTTAGCGATGTCAGGCGCCAAATCAAGACGCTAAGCGATGTCAGATGCCAAGGTCAAATGCCAAGCTGTCCGTCAGTTTTTGATAGATCATCAGGCTTCTC
>QFEW01000266.1:0-12403 GCA_003316525.1 Termitomyces eurrhizus
AGCATCCTGATCAAAATGTCCAGTTTTTTGGTACGCACACAGCGCAGGTGAAGATTGCGAGGGACTGGTCAGTTGTTCATTAGATTAATGTACCACTTCACCAGTCGCGGTAAAGCTGACATTTGCAGTACCTCTCTGGGATCTAATGGTTCAACTCACGGCACGCTCTCTGTCGATCGGCCGTAGTAAATTCATCCTTTGCAAGCTGTTCGTTGCGCTCGCATCTCTTGCGCTTAAACTGGTTCCGGGACGTCCCGCTCGCTGGCCGGAGTGGATCATGGGATGTACCAAGGCCTTTTTGGGTGCACGAGCACCTGCAGAATATTACACGACTTTCTCGCCACAGTCGCCGAAGAAGCTGGAAATCCTGATCTGATTGGTTCAAGCGAGTTATTATGTCTCTTTTGGATGCGGCAATGCGTTAAGAGAATTATGAAGGCTTCAGATACAGCAGTCACTCAAGGATGCTATTTCCATGGTCGTGCAAGCAGTCCGATCATCATTGGAATCGTCGCAACAGATACCGTCGGCGCTGAAGTGTTTCCAATTATGGATGTCGATCATTCCATCAAGCAACATAACACCTCTTATTCCTTCTCTCATATATCTCTTTATCCGCGCCGAATCCGACAGCGAAGCATTTGAAGCCACATCGGATGCGATACAGGAGATAATGACAAAATCTGCACTCTCGGATGGCTCGGGCCCACGGACGCTGACGGAGCCTTTGCTAATTTGGATCTACTGGCACGGCGGCAATATCGTACAAGCTACAGCGCAATCAGGATATATCGATGAAATTTTGCATTCTCTGTGCAAGCTCATTGTAGCGCTGGGTGATCATTCCACCTACTACATTGCCGCCAACTTAGCCTCTCCGATAAATGTTGTACCCCGTCACCATCCGGCACACCCATTACGCCCACAAAAACTAGAGGAGAACTCTTTCAATCGTTTCTCTGTCTCTTGCTGTCCTATACAGGGCTTAGGGGGTTATTATCTTGCTAATTTTGTCTATTTACAACCTCCCAAATCATTGATTGCAATCCCGGCCAACTTGCCGACTAGTACAGGAAAAGTTTATGGTTGACCATGAAGCAAGGGCAGTACTAGCGACAAGACCTACCGTTCAAGCTTGGTAGTCATGAGCGTACAGCGAGTCATCCGACGGCGCCAAGAGCTTTTTGTCAAAATAAATAACGCTCGAAGAGCTCCTCAGGTTCTCTCATACGCATGGAGAGCTCTTGTTCAGAGTGGGAAGATGGCTCCCAAGAACAGCATAAGACAGCACTCAGGACCTCTCCGACTTCGTCCAGTTTTCCGACAAAGTTGCGTTCGGTCAAGTTGTCTCACGGGCGGCATTACGAGAGTAGTAGAAATAGAGCCAAGAAAAAGCATCACTGGATCGACTTATAGAAACGTCGGCATGAAAACTCTTGGACAATACTAAGTATGACCAAGTACCAGTGATCCGAGGCCGGCCTCAGAGTTTACAAGCAGCAATAGGACATGGCTGATCATGACAACAGCAAGGAATCTGTAGGACGCAGTCCTCACTTAGGAAAAGGAGACCAACAGACAATAGAACCTCGCTGTATTCTGTAAGCGAGATACTACGAATACGTGCACGTCGTAAGATGATAGTAAGAAAACAAGTAAGTAATCCGGCGGGATCACGACTCCCCAAACAGTGTCCCAAAACAGACACTAAGTCAGCCACACAATGCTAAATACCGCTATCTATGAGTGGTCGTAATCCTCGGATTACACCTCCCCGACCAAAAAAAATTCACAGTCATGGTGAAAATGAAATGGAAAATGGAAAATGTTAGTAATATACAAAAAAAACTGCTCACACGGGTGCGTCAAAAACCCTGCGGGAAAAGCTACCGGTGGCAGGCACATGGCAAAGAGGAACAGATTAAGCCGAACCCAAACCATCACCTGCCAACCACGTGTCGAGAGCTTCGTTGTTTTCGAGTTCTTGACCTGACTTCCACTCGTCGTGTTCAGGACCATATCCACGGAATTGTACCAAGTATTGCCAGCCCCGACCTCTTCTTTGTGAGTCCACAATTTTGTCAACATAATGTTCTTCCAACCCTGTATCCGGCATGAACACAGGCCCGGGTTCCTCAAATTCATGGGAGGGGAACAGCAACGCATTGTTCTCCTTATAGAATAACAGCTTGGACGTGTGATACTGGCCATATGCCTCTGGGTCATTCGGACGGAAAACTGTGACGTTAGAAGATTCGGGGTGGACGTCTGTTACCACGAAAGGTCCATCGTAACATGGCATTAATTTTGCAACTCGCTTGTGTCCTTTCTTCTTATACTGTCAACGGCTGTCTTTCATACATACCAGTACTCTGTCTCCAATACAAAATTCACAGTCATCTGCCCTGACCTTGTTTGCCTGCACAGCTTGTTGGATTTTTGCTTGAATTAAGTTATCTTGTGCAGTAGCCGTGTCTGATGCAAGCCTTTCCAGTATCCTCTTCAGTCTTCACAGGCTCTGAAGGAGGTACCAATGAAGGGATGATCCAAGGGCTGCGTGTCGAGGAAAATGACGTCTGACTGCGAAGATCTACATCAACTTGTAATCATATATGACTCGTTCATGACATACGTTCCTCACTTCTACATATATTTCTTTTCTTTTGTTGCATCATAAAACTTCTTCAAAATTCGAAATGTTTCACCTTCAGATATAAAAGGTACACAGTTACCTGAAGTTCGAATCATCTCCGACTTCGAACTTCAGGTGAGATACATAAAATATTCACTTACTTGTACTAATCGTCTCCGACTTCGAACTTCAGATTGTATTATATACGTGAATACATACATATTCTGCTTTATGCTGCGACAGGTTATGGGCCCCGCTGTCAGCGAATTGACTTCTGATACTCTACAGTTTGTGAAGTTCGACAGAAATAATTATCACGTATGGTCTGATAACATGAAGGCTGCGCTGCAGACAAAGTCACTTTGGGGTATTACTAGTGGACGTGACAAATGCCCACTGAAACCCCCCAACCAGTTCCCGGGTATGGTAACCACCCCTCATCCAACCCCTACCAATGACGGCTCAACTCCAGTGGTCAAGAAGGAGGAGGAAGTCCGCAGGTTGTGGGATACAATCTTATCCAAGCCCTACCTCATATGGGAACAAGCTCATGAATAAAATGAGCGATGGTTGAGCAAAAACAATGCGGCTATTGGTTTGATTTGTAGTGCCATCAAGTATACACAGCGGGATTCCATCATCGACCTCCAAACTGCCAAGGCTATCTGGGATCATCTCCACAAAAGCTACGTTGATCAACAAGGTAGTGTAAATGTGCACTACTATTACCAACAACTATATGCTAAGAAGTGGGATGGTCGCTCCTCCATGACGAGTCATATTGGATTCTACCTTGACATTCGACACCGCATCACTGATGCTGGTTACAAAGTCAACAATAACACTGTCATTATCGCAATACTACTCTCCTTGCCTAATACTATGACCTGGGAAGTTATGAAGCAAAACCTGTTACATTGAGAAAATACCCTCACTATCGAAAACGTATCTGCGGAACTCATATCTGTGTATGACCATGTATCACAAGAAGATAACGCTTCAAATAAGCAAATTGCCTTCATATCCAAACCCAGTAATTTATCCAGTGGGAGTAAAGTCGATGCTAAGGGCTCGAAGAAAAGGCTCAAGTCCAAGCATGAACCAAAAGCCAACGACGTGTGTCATAATTGTGGAGAAAAGGGCCATTGGAGTCCCAAGTGCCCCAAACCTAGGAAACCCAGGCAAGTGGGAAACGCAAACATGTCTATTGACTGTTCCACGACATTGAGCAGAGAAGTGGGAAAGGTTCTTATGGCCACAACTAATGGCATGCCTTCTGGATTGCTTCTCGACAGTGCTGCATCCTGCCACATGGTCGCAGACAAAGGCTGGTTCTACAAAATGCAAGACGTTGAGAACCAATACATCTCTGTTGGAGGGCATAACCACCTCAACATCACTGGTATAGGATCCATCGTTTTCCGAACCTACGTTGTTGACGGAACAAATGACGTTCAGTTCGACAACATGCTATACGTGCCTAAACTTGGAGCAAATCTTATCAGTCTTGGGTTACTACAACGAGCTGGCACCATACTCAGCGGATTCCCTTATGGTATAAGTCTGGCCTGGGGCAACAAGGAGTTCATGCGAGCAAGACTTATGGGCAATCACAGAACTCTATACCGGATCGAATGTCTGAACATGGGCCTTGATAACAATCAAGTTGCCTATATTGCAAGTGAGTCCACAATGTGATTGTGGCACCGACGTCTAGGACATATTAGTCCTAGGACCATTAATAATATGGTCAACCAGAATCTAGTCATTGGTCTAAAAATTAAGTTACTTCGTGAGTTTGATTGTCTTTGCAGTGGATGCATTCAAGGAAAGTTGACATGGCCTCCCTTACCTGAAGCAAGTACAAAAACCTATGACAAAAACAAGTTATTGGTCATGGACCTTGTCAGGCCTATGAATGTCCCTACCTGGGACGGCAAAAGATATGCCCTCGTTATTGTCAAAGTAAGTCGACGTTTGCCTAATAGCTCCCTCCTGGAGAGAAAAGAAGAAACCGCCGACGAGATACGAGGTACTGTTGCTTGACTCGAGCAACAATCTGGTCGACTTGTCAAAATAATTTGGACAGACAATAGCACAGAATTTGTGAATTCTACCATTGAGAAGTTTTGCAAGGCAAACAGCATTGTGCATGAAACTACAAATCCCTACAGACCAGAACAAAATGGCATAGCCGAACGTATGATCACCATCCTCATGGAAATGACACGGAGCATGCTGCATGCAGCAAGCATGGACATGCGATATTGGGGTGAGGCGTTTATGTATGCCACATATATTCGTTCAATTACACCGAATTCGGCACTAAATGGGAAGATACCGTTTACCAAATGGAGTGACTCCCATGAAAAACTGGATGTATCTCACCTATGTGTCTTTGGATCATTCGGTTGGGCGCATGTCCCAAAAGAGGTAAGACATGGGAAGCTTGAGTCCCATGCCATAAGAGTCCGCATGTTGGGATGGTGGGCTGGTGAAACTAAAGGTTACAGATTAGAGGACCTCAAAAACAGAAAACTGATCACTTCCTGTGATGTGCAGTTCCATGAAGATGATGTCCCAAGCGAGCTTGCACAGGTCAAGCATGATTCAATCGAAACTGAGTCAGAAGTGACTCCGGATTTTATTGAAACTGCTACGTACCCTGAAGACGACACACCTTGGCAAGTACATGTACCTGCACAACCCTCCGGTCTTAGCCAACTAACTGAGGGCAATGACACCTACACGAGCGCCTCAGAAGGTAACATCAGTGACGACAAACCGCAACATATGGTGGAAACTAAGCCTGTAACTCCAGAACGAGTTTTCTCCGACTCCGAAGCCCCTGGTGCACTGAAAAAGAGAGCAAGATGGGAAAATTTGCCAAAACGGCAATTGCCCATGCATTCCCGACGCATTCCCATCAGATATCAGCAGGATGACGGTGAGGAAACCGAGGCTCACATTGCTTACGTAGCTGTGTCAGGACTATCCATACGCAAGGCCTTGTCCACTTCAGATGCAGAAAGATAGAAACAAGCCATAGAGGATGAATACAATCAACTGGTCAAAAAGGAAGTCTTCATGGAAACAGATCACTTACCTCTGAATAAGAAAGCCATGGGAAGTAAAGTCGTACTCAAGGAAAAGTTCGATGGACAAGGCAATCGAATCAAGCTTAAGGCCAGAATCATGGCTCAGAGTTTTTCACAAGTTCCCGAAATAGACTACCACGACACGTTTTTGTCTGTGGCAAAATTTACCACGCTACATGTTTTCTTGACTATAGCAGCTACGCTCAATCTTGAAATACATCAGATCGATGTAGTGGGAGCGTACCTTGAAGCTGACTTGGATGAAGAAATATACATGAGAGCGCCTGAAAATCTCAGAAATGCAAGGTATTGGAAGCTGTGCAAAGCCATATACAGCCTTAAGCAAGCTGGTCGGAAATGGAAGGAACAGCTCCATGATGTGCTCATGTGCTTAGAGTTTAAGCAGTTGTGAGCTGACAACTGTCTCTATATTCTCAGATCACAGGGCGAGATTGTGTTGATCGTTCTTGTGTATGTTGACGATATGGCTGTCGTGGAAAAAGATCTCGACTGTATCTCCACGTTCAAGGCAAATATGAGCAACCAGTTCGAAATAACTGATCTCGGTGAAATTCATTACATGCTCAGACTACAAATCAGCCACGACAAAGATAAACATACTATTTATCTTGACCAATCAGCGTATATTGATTCCATCCTGAATCGCTTCGGCATGACTACTTGCCATGAAATGGCAACACCCCTTGCCACTAATCACAATCTGTCTTCGCTTCAGTCACCCAAAACTGCCGAAGAAGACAATCTGTATGCTAAATATTCTAACAGTACAAATTATCTGTTGATGGTCGGCTCACTTTTGTATGCAACTCAAACTTGACTGGACATTCAATTCGCCATCAGCCTGGTGGCACAATTCGCCAATAACCCTGGGATACCTCACCTTACAGCCTGTAAATGAATTTTACGATATCTAAAGGGCACAAAATACTATGGGCTAGTATTGGGTGGATTTCCAAACAATGAAATAAACCTTGTAGGATGGAGTGATGCAAATTGGACACAGGATCATTTTGATCGAAAGTCTGTCAGCGGATGGTGTTATGACATTAATGGGAGCATTGTGTCCTGGTCCTCCAAAAAGCAACTCGGAGTTGCTACGTCCACTGTTGAAGCCGAGTATATAGCCTCTGCTAATGCCACAAGGGAGGCAATTTGGCTACAAAACTTACTAAATGATCTCAATTTTGGACAAGTGGGCACAACAACTATATACACAGATAGCGCTGGAAGTATCGCACTCTCCAATAACCCTGTCAGTCACTCTCATGCTAAGCACATCGACATACGTTACCATTTTATACGCAACCAAATTAAAAGAGGCAATATAAAATTGCAATACGTATCAACACACGACATGATAACCAACATGCTAACTAAAGCCTTACCTCATGAAACTTTTATTAAATACCGAAACAAACTTTGAGTTTTATCTCCTCCATTGCCGTCTAGTGGGAGTGTCAAGGAAAATAATGTCTGACTGCGAAGATCTACATCAACTTGTAATCATATATGACTTGTTCATGACATACGTTCCTCACTTCTACATATATTTCTTTTCTTTTGTTGCGTCATAAAACTTCTTCAAAATTCAAAATATTTCACCTTCAGATATAAAAGGTACACAGTTACCTGAAGTTTGAATCGTCTCCGACTTCAAACTTTAGATTGTACTATATACGTGAATACATACATATTCTGCTTTATGCTGCGACACTGCAACCTATTCACAACTGGAAAGGTGAAAAGCCAGTGGATTTATTTATGGTGTTCATCATATCAAACCTGACACGTTGCAGTGCACAAGCCCATCCTTTTTGTGATCGATCTACATGAAAATGCAATGCTTGAACCACTGTTTTATTTGAATGCTCACTTGCGCCGTCCGTCTCAGGGTGATACATGGTCGACATCTTAATCTTTACCCCGATCAGTCGTGCTAAATGCTTCCAAAAGTGAGATGTGAATAGTTTATCCCTGTCACACACAATCTCTGACGGCAGTCCATTTTCACAGTATCAGTGTTCAAAGAAGAGCTCAGCCAATTGAGGCGCAGTGATATCAATTTGGGTAGGCACAATCCTTATGTCCGAATGAAGACGATCCGTAATGGTCAATATACAGTTGAACCCGTCATTCTCAGGCAGTGGCCCTACAAAATCCATCACCACTGCCTCTTCCAAACCATCTGGTACTGGTAAGGGGTGAAGCGGCCCCATGGGCCGTGACATTGGCGATTTATAGCATTGACATTCTGCACAAGCAGGAATATATCCTTCTTCCAAATCTCGCTGCATTTTTGGCCAGTAGTATGACCAACGCAATGCTTTGTAAGCTTTTTCAAAACTGAAATAGCTTAATGAATTGTAAGCCATTCAAAAGATTTGCTCATGTATGTTGCCTGTGCAAGGCACAAGCAAACGTGAGCCCAAAAACCACGGTCCATCTTTCTCAGTCAATGAAGTCATTCCCTGTGCTGCTCCAATAAGATTCTTGCACCAGGGGTCTGTTTTAAAACCGGCTCTTAGTTCATCCAACAATGATTTATCCACTATAATAGCTTGTACTGATGACACTGCACAAGTTGGTGTCTCCATTTCTTCCCCTCAAGCCAGTGAATACACACTCATGAATAGAGATGCGTGACTGACTGGAAGCACGGCACCAATACATTCATTTATTTAATCATCATCATGCATCTCTGCCAACGTTTGTGCATTCTCTACTGAATGTTCTGAGTCAGGAAAATCATATGGGAGTCTTGATAGAGCATCTGTGATGGTATTATCTTCCCTCTTTATGTATACCACCTTATAGTCAAATTGTGACAGGAACTCCATCCAGCGAGCCTGTCAATGTGACAGGTCATGCTGGGTGTTGAAATTCAGCAATGTCTTATGATCAGTAAACACCACAAATTTTGAACCAAACAAATCTGCCCACCATTTCTTTAGTGCATGCACAATTGCAAGTAGTTCTTTCTCATGTACAGGATAATTCAATTCAGCACCTTTGAAGGTCTGGCTCTCAAAAGCCACTGGGCAAGCTGTTTCCCATGCTTCCCATGATTCCCCAAAAGACAGCACTGTGCCAGAGCGAAAATCACTCACATCTGTTGTTACAAATATTGTCTTAGTTGTATCTTTATGATCCACCATAGTTAGGCAATCATAACTAACTACCAATTCTTTAATTGTGTCAAAGGCTCGTTGGTGCTTCCAAGACCACGTTGGAAAATGTTTATCATATTCTTGTGTTGTTAAAGTGTGGAGAAATCTCGTATGCTCAGCAAAATTTGGCAAAAAATCTGCAATATATTGAACCAGTCCCAAAAATGACTTCACATCTTTAGCAGATTGTGGTGTGGGCCATGCAAGAATATGGTTCATCTTCTTACTGTCAGCCTCTATCCCGTTAGCTAATATGTAATGACCCAGGAACTCAATACTGCTCTTATACAAATGAGATTTCTTCAAATTCACAAATATACGTGCTTTCTGCAACGCTTTCAGAATTTTACGGACATTGCAATGATGTTCCTCCAGCGTCTCCAACCAAATCACGATGTTATCTAAATAAATATGACAGATTTTGCCTATATATTTGCATAATGCAGCCGTTATTTGTCGTTGTTGTATTGCCAGGGCATTGTGGAGCCCCATAGGCATGACAAGCTACTTATATAGCCCAAATGGCATAGACGTTGCGGTCAGAGGCACATGATCAGGATGCATCCATGTTTGAAAGAACATGTTGGTCAGGTCAAGGACAGCAAATATCTTTCCTTTGACACAATCATGAAGTATGTCTTCTACTCTGGGAATTGAATGATTATCCAGAACTGTCGCTGCATTAAGTGCACGGTAATCATTTACCCATTGAGGCAAGGCAGTAGGATCAGCCTTTGGAATTAGAAAAGCAGGCAACACAAATTGAGAAGCCGAAGGTTGAATTCTGCCAGTGCTTAAATGATCATCAATCAATGTTTTCCATGCTTCTCTGTATTTGCATGAACACTGATATGTTTGGGTCTTTATAGTATGATCTGCATTTTTCAATTTAATTTTGGCCAGGACATCCCATGGCAGTTCTTTAACATCTACCACTGGTTCAAAGACATCTTTGAATTCATGTTTCATACATTCATCACATTTTCCAAACATTTTCTCTGTTGCCAATGCTTTAATTCACTGCTGAATAGCTGTGACTACATCAACTTCTGCTACCTTTTCAAATAAACCCAGATGTTCCATTCTTTGTAAGCATAATTGGCATACTGTCTTTAATTCTTTCACCAATTCTCTACGGTTTGCCATCACCTCCTTGAACTTCTTTCTTAGAGGCACAAATGTTTGAACATCTTTCTTTCTCTCTGGCAACAGATGTAATAAATCATATGCCATACGTTTATCTACAACAGTATCTTTCTTGTGATCAATGACAATTTGATTTACTTTTAAAAATGGTCGACCAAGAATTACAGGATAATACAAATTCAGAGCAACAATAGCACGTACAGTATTGGACATCCAACTCTGATCAAGGGACATCACTGATAATTTACAATATTTGGATAATACAGTTGATACTTTCTGTTTGGCATTTGACAAGGTGACAGACATGACAATTAGATTCTTCAAGCAGTGTTTCTTTATTCCAAGTTTATTCACTAAGCCTGTGTCAATCAGAACAAGATGTGAGCCATCATCTAACAGCATTGGGATAGTCATTGATGGCTGAATATTTAATCCATACTAAATGTGGAATTGAAATAGGAATACGACTCACATCAGATTCATCATCTGACACCATCTTATTAATATGACCCTCCTGCAAAGAAGAATCCAGCAAAACAGCAGCAACAGCCGCAACTGGTCTTGAAGCTCGTGCTCCCGATGCTTTCAATGCATTGATATGACCCTGCATCTATGTTTGGTATTTTGCAGGATCAGGAAATGACTCAGTACAATTATTTGTTTGGCAGGACATGAAAGGATGAAGACAATGATAATACCACTATTTTCTCGAAGAAGATGTTTTTCTTCATCCGTTAAGGGCAGCAACCTTGCACCTTTTGGCATGGAAAACATATTCAAATTCGAGGACATGTTCGACTTGTTAGCAGTAGTCAACAGCTTGTTAGCTTGACAGAAAACCTCATCAGCTATTTCTCTTACCCTCTTCTCCGATTGATGATGTGTTTCATCAATTAATCAAATACTGTTCAGCCAGGTGTGGAAATCTGTAGTTGCATCCAAATTACATTTGAAATACATAATCGAAAGAGCCGAATCCAGTTTTGCTTCGATTTGAGTGCAAAGGTGGGTTAAATCAAAATGAGAAGGAGTACCCAGTAACAGCAAATTTTGTCGTTGAATGTATAATGCAAAGTCTCAGAAAGTTTGCTTTTTGTGATTGAAATTGGCGGATAAAATATGGATACAAACTTGAGGTTCCCAGTCAGGAGGCAAATAATTCGAGCAGATTTCTTTTATAAAGTCGGTAAACAATAGCTGGAGAATATGATCATGTTGACCTGAAATCTAGTCTTGCATGCAGTAATCTTTGATTCTGACCAGCAGATGACAAACTTGGTCCGATTCTTCAATACCTTTTGTATCAAAAAAGTCTCAACAAGCAGTTTCATACTTTTTCGCAACTTCAGGAGTCCTCCCTCCATCAAAATCGGCAGTTTGGTGTAACAATCTTCTACTGTTGCTTGTTTAGGACCAGACTCCCCAACAGATGCCATTGAGCCATGGACAGAAACAGGAGAATGTGCTGGGAAAGATGAACTATCAGAAGGCAGAACTCATTTTTTCTCTAGATGAGGCTCAATGGATGTAATGGTCGTGGCGGTAGGTAGTGATGTTATTGCAGATGGGAGTTCAAGTCACTTACACGCACTCTGACATGTTGTCACAGGAACTGGTGTAGAAGATGTTCAAGGCAGTTTGAAAAACTCTTGAGTGATGTGGCGTTTCTTTGCAAAGAAAACACTCTGTATATGCATCTGAAAAATAGCACTAAACCCCAGAAATATTACAAGTATCCACTGTATGATAGCCCTTTGTCATATACTTGAACCCGTAGTTCCACAGCTTGACCAAGAGATGCAAGAGTCAATGACAGCAAAGATTTAGAATTGTCAAAAAAGTGTAGGACGCAGTCCTTACTTAGAAAAAGGAAACCAACAGACAATAGAACCTTGCTGTATTCTATAAGCAAGATACTACTAATACATGCATGTCGTAAAATAATAGTAAGAAAACAAGTAAGTCAGTAATCCAGTGGGATCACGACTCCTCAAACAGTGTCCCAAAACAGACACTAAGTCAGCCACACAATGCTAAATACCGCTATTTATAAGTGGTCATAATCTTTGGATTACAGAATCCTCACTCACCATGTTAGAGGCTTAGCGCTCTTTAAAGATCACTTTTGCCATTGTCAGTGCCAAGCAAACCCTGCAACAGAATTCCTTGTACATAGCTTTTTTCTATAGGTTGTCATCTATTGAAACAAAGTCAAGTATAAGGTTAGCCTTACGGTCACACCAACAGAACCAGATCGGTATTCGATTCTAGTACTACGAGTATGACAGTAAAATTGGCTGCCTTATGTAAGGCAGCCAGCATGTATGTAGAGTAATAAT
>QFEW01000267.1:0-11593 GCA_003316525.1 Termitomyces eurrhizus
CACTCATTGTGCTGCAATCGAGAAGGCTTTCCAATGATAGACCTGACAAAATTGGAAAGATCCAGGGCACTGTTTCTCGATAGTCGTAATGCATTTGCCTGACAAGTAGTTTGACGAGGGTTTGGAGGGTTTTACTGGGTACTGCTTGTGTTTCATCGAGGTGAATAATGATGATATTGTCACCTTCCAGAGTACGGAGGACACGCAGAGCTACGTGGAGAGGGGAACTGTGTCTGGCAAGCTTCTTGATCAGGTCATCCGGCTTCTGCCAAGTTTGATCTGTGACAAATCTTTGCGAGTAGGCATCAAGTAAAGCAGCCGCTAGGTCCCTCTCTAAGGTGGAACTGGTAGAAAATTCGAACACAGAAGCCATGAAATCCACCGTGAGGGTGAGTTTCCGCTTAGCAGAAGTGATTACTTTCTGGCGGAAGCCAGCAAGACGTGCCTCGGTCCAGATGTCGCTCAAAGACAAACTCTCGAGTTCAGTTGGTTTTGGCAGATGTCCTTCAGAATCGGCAACAATCATCTGTATTGCGTTGATGTTGTTCTGTGCAGTATTGGCTAGCCCATGATCATCCTGGGTCTCCTCGTAGGTGGCACTTGGTGAAGGAAAATTGACTGCCATTTCATCAAGAAAACGTGAACAAATAGCAGTCTTGCCAGTTCCCGAAGCAGCACCAACAATGGGGATGGAAAAGCTCTTGACCCAATCGGCGTCCCAGACGAATTTGAATTTGAAGCTATCCAGCATATGTGCTCTAAGCCTCCGAATAATTGAAGAACATTGTTGTAAAGGGAACTTCTTCCCGAGGCTCTGGAGTGTCTCGACTTCCTTTGTAGGGCTGGCTTGTATACGCTCGCACCACTCACGCAAATCTTGAGCAAGGTTATCAATGAAGACCTCGGAGTCTAGCAAGAATGCAATATTAGAGATAATGGTAATGCAATATATCAAGGATTACCTTGGGTGCTGTCTGGCAATACCACCAAGAAGTGGAGCCTGTCCTTCTTGTTCAAGGGAACACCATTTTCATCCAGCGGCCAGCATTTGTAGATAGGATCATTACTCTTGAGGAGTGAGCAAGAAAACTTGTCTTTGTAAGCATCAAGGTCATATGGAGGTGAATGCTAGTAACAGAACACCTTGTCAACAGTGTCTGAGGCAATTTGGCAGTAAACAAAATATTACATGTAATCCATCATAGTTGACTCCATTGTTTCCAAGCTTGTAGAGGATAAGTTGGTGGGCATCAAATCTCTTGAGTGTGTTCTCGAACTTCTCCTTGATGCTTTCCTTCAAGTCACAAACTTTCTTCAGCCAATCGATCTCCAACTTGATGATATCATCTTTGCCAGAAATGTGCCCTTCGAGAGTGAGGATCCTGCTCTCTGTTGGCAGTGATGGTGGTGCTGCCATGCTGAGCAAATCGCGAGATGAGCAGCGGTACAGTCTAGTAACCTTCCTGGGAACACTAAAACATAAATAATGAGCTGCATTTTCACTTACAGTCAGGTAGTGGAAGTTTATACCGGGTCTCTGAGAGAATTTCAAAATTTTTGTACCTGCTGTCGTGACGGCTATTGTAACTAAGGGTAGTGGTGGGTGGGTAGCGTGAAATTGTAGTCAAGTCTCTACTGTCTAAGGATAACTCTATGAGATGGTTTTTCTCTTTCCGTTAGTCAGATAGCGCACCTAGAGAGCAATCGTCGAGATGGTTTGTCCCTACTGGGCTTAGGTCTCGGATTGCCCTCTGTAAGTGTTGTAATCACGTGTTTCATGCGACCTTGATTTGGTCTCGTGGAAATCAGGGATTTAACCCGAATAGTGAATTAAGAATTATATTGCGAAGAATCTAAACTTCTAACTAAATAGATGTCTGTACAGGTTATATTTACGAAGATATCTATGCGTTTATAATGCTGTACAAGAGATGTACAAGAGATGTTAAGTTTTAGTAAAAGGTATTATTTTTACTGTGTTTTTACATTGTTTTGCCATCGTTCCCCTGCACCCAGTAAATTGTCCAACATTACTTCGAACAATGCGATAACTTAGAAATGTTTTTAGATTGTTTTTGTGCACACTGCTTCTGCATTTATCATCGTACCACTGCAATGATTTCTCAATACAAATATTCAAGACATGTAATCATTCTATGCTTGCTTTATCTTAGCTTGGGCACCATTGACTGATGCTTTCAAAGTGGCGATAACTTCCTCTGGATTGGCAGCGTTGAAAATGGCGGTTCCTGCAACAATCACGTTACTTCCTAGAGGTTGCTTTCAGACGATCGCCTTAACGACATCGAAAATCACCTGCTTACCTGCTTCAGCACATACGTCGACCGTTTGAGGCCCTACCCCACCGTCGACTTCAATGTCTTTATCCGGGAAGCGTGCACGAAGTTCTGCAACCTTTGGAACACATCTTTCAATAAATTTCTGTCCACCACGGCCTATTTTGAGTGTCAATTTAGATAAATATACAAAAGGAAAGGAAAAATAACCAGGGTAAACTGTCATGACGAGGAGCATGTCGGCTGCTTCTCCAATCGCATCCGTGATCGCAGTTGATGGGGTGTCAGGAGAAATGGCTACGCCCGCCTTCATGTTTCTCTCGTGAATAGCATTGATCAGAGACATAGCATCGCCTGCGCGTGTCAAAATTCTTTACATGCTATGAAGGGCCAAACCTTACTCGTTGCCTCAACGTGAAAGCAATAAAGCGCACCGCCTGCGTCTGCAATATCATTGACCCACTTCGGAAGGCGGTGATAAGCACTGATTTAACTAGGACGAAAACGCGTTACTTTTTCGGGTTGGGCAACCATCATGTGGCAGTCCATGAAGATCCCTGGCACACCTTTGGAGACGCAGGACAAAATCGGTGCGCCTGAGAGATGGTCATTACGAACAGTCAAAAACTATGCTTGTAGCATTACCCATAGTGATGTTCGGAACGAAATGTCTGCCGTGGTAGTCAGTATCCAATGATCAGTGTAAAGGTGCGATGCGTTACCCATCCATTACATCTACACGCACCTCAGTGGTGCAAAGTGGAAGTAGAATTAGGGCACTAACCCATGTGGAGCCATTCAGCGCCACCTTTTATCATACGCTTGCATTCTGCGGTCAAGTTGCCAAAGTCTGAGGCCAGAACGGAAGGCGAGATAATGGCTCGAGGCATGTGGATCACGTGGCACAAATATATTGAGGCTGTGTCCGCAGGTGTAGCTCAAGCCGAAGACTCCGCGAAAGGCACTGCCGTCGTGTTACCATAAAACCGCCCACTCCGTTCCTTCCTCCCTTCCTTACCTTTGTTCCTCCATTCACTATGTTTGCTAAGACTGTTGTGCTTTATTGCTTGGCTGCTTTTTCTGCCGTTGCCTACAGTGCCCCTGAGCCTGTTGAACCACGCCAAAGTATGTTACTTGAAGAAACACAAAACATTGCGCATTGACCCCATTCTAGTTGGCTCTGTCATTGATTCCATAACATCCGCTGCAGCATCAGCAATAACGGGTGGAGGTCGGTCCTAAAGTGCTCAATTTCGCCGCATGTAGCTAAAATGATGCGTGTAGGTGCTTCTCTACTTAGTGACTTGACATCAGTGGGAAGCGACATTACCTCGTTCGGAGGGAATGTCGCCAGCCATGCTACTAGTATTGCAGAGGGTGTCTTTGAAACTGTCACCTGTGTGTACTCTTTCGTTGGTCGCTCGCACTCTACTGAATTCGATCTTCTCAGCTGTTGGTGGAAAAGCCGTCACAGTAGTGACTAGTGTGGGTGGTGAAGCTATCACACTTGCAACCTCCGCCGGTGCAGTGGCAACGACTTTCGCGGGATCCGTATTTTCCGTTGCAACAGAAGCTGCAGCGTCTGCAGCGTCTCAAGCAACTCATACCAATGTTGCCGTCAGCACCTACTCTTTTGGCTTCACTTCTGCGCATGCGGTGGGCTTCATGACGGTTTTGAGCGGTGCCCTTGTGGGTGCCATGATCACTCTATGATTCGGCACGATCTATCCTCATGTTATGTGCATAATAATATACCTAACCCATAACGTAATGTGACCTATGTGACCTGAATTCACGTGGTTCTTTGCGGAGTTGAGCCCATCATGGAATCAGTTTTTGATCTGTGTTGATCATTGGAGAGCAACTGTATATCCATGCCTTCAAAAGACATGTTGCGAACAGAATGTGCCCTTTGCTACACCCTCCACAAGATCCATTCAATTGACGGCGTTACTCTCAACTCACGTGTCTGCAATCCCAAAGCCGAGGACATTACAATCGCAATTTTTGACGCGAGATGAAAATAGTGCGGTTTAAATTTCCCTCACAAGTGTTTATTTATTTCCCGAATTCTTTTCAATATAGGTACTCTTCTTGATTTGATTGCACAGTACACGCAAGTCAAGCTTCAAGCGGACAATGGTAATATCGTTGATGGTTTGACGGAATTTTCAGCTCAATTTTACAACGTTCGCCGGGTCTTATAAAAATCTACTTTCGGCGGAAGCATCAAGAACCTCGAAAGTGAGGCCAGGGTGATAATCTCTTTTGCTGATTTTGTGATTGCAACGGCAGTCGAGAAGAAACTTGGCTTTCTAAATGACTCGATAATTTCTACCTCAACCTTATTCCCCACTGCAAAGACGGTGCAGAGTACCGCAGTTGGAACCTACACCATTCTCACAGCAGAAGATTCAGCCGTTGTTTTCGCGAATCAGGGAACCACCAAGACTGTCTCTCTGAACCCATCTTCAACTGTGGCGCCTTCATGATCTGACTCGGTCTCGACAAGTAGTCCTATAACAGGCCGGCGCCACAGGAGAGCGTTGCAGGTGTTGTATCAGCGTCAACTGCAGCAAAGACGAACAATACAAGTGGCATTCCCGCGGCTACAGGGTCGGCGAATGTCCTTGCTTCTAAGGTTTAACTAGTACCATGACTGTAAACATTGTTTCCGCACCCTCGCAGCGCCCCGGGTCTGTTGAGTAACGAGTCTTATGCCTTAAAACTTCTCTCTTTATAACAAATATTCACACACACTCCTGCTTTATCAAAAGACACTGGAACAAAAGCTGAGGCGAGTTGGGGAAGTTTATTTTATTTCCAATAATTTAGATAGATAGATAGATAGATACAAACACAACGGGTATGCTGAGACTATAAATAAGGAGGTAGAAGGGGGAACTAGTTAACTTCAAGTATGACTTCCTCCGCTCGGAGAAGAAGGTGCTTCACTTTCTTTTCCGTTAAACGATAGACTTGATGCAGAGCTCTGCGCAAGACATTGTAAGTCACCACGCCATCCATGGAGAAGAGAACACAAACTTTGCTGCGCCTGCGAGTATGAGGGCGACAATGAGCAAAGCTGCTATATCTCGAGACTGATCTCGCCTGCTGCGGCCGCTCCTCCTACGTGCCAAGAACTGCAGAGGCCCAATCAAGGGTGCTGACAACAGCATATAGACCAAGGATCCTGCGCCAACCATTGGTAAACCCAGAACGAAGCGCCGAACGAAATTCATGAGGAAGCCCCGCGGTTTGGCTGGACGGGGGACGCTGCCTGAATCAGGTCGAGCTTGCCTGGGCCGATCGTCAAAAAGCCCCCCTAGATCCTGGTCTTGTAGTATTCGCAGTGCAGCCGCGATGAGGTCCTGCATGAGGCCGAGCGGAGAAACGTAAATGAAGGACGATGAGAAAAAGTAGACGGTGGTTGAGGGCTCTTCGAACCAAGACATGAAGAATGTAGTGACGAAAGACGCGAGCAAAACAATGACAGTAAATATGACCGTGGATAAAGCACCGACAATGACTTAACAGAGATAAGGTACGATACCTAGCAGAGACGAGACATTTTGGACACTTACTTGGATTAGTTGCAATGCCAACGACGTTAGTACGAGCGAAGCGATAACGGTAATGACATTGGGGGCAGGCAAAGAAAGCACTTTTCGAGGCTGAGGTGTTCCTCCATGTGTGGAGACACTTTATGTGGACATACTGGAGCTGAACGTTCAGACCGGTGACGGACAGCAAACGTGCATGCCTACGCTGATCGAGCCTTTACAGAGACAGGGTCGAATGAGACGGCCAAGAGAAGACTCAGCAGCGACGCCATCGAGACAGATGCGGCATTGCTTCTCGTCCTGAGGGATATCTTCGTCCGGCATGCGGATGGTCGACTTCAAGCTTCAAGATTTACAAGAGTTGACACAGCATCCTTGACACGCACATCTCCGGCGTCTATCTTATTTCCCGTCACTTCAACACCAAAACGAATGACGGACCAGCCGTCCAAGGATGGCCATCTCAGGATTGTTGGCGCCTTTGCAGGTATAGGCAGTGGTTAGTAGCTCAAGCTTCCGAAAACTTGTCCATCGCGTAGACTCAAAAGGGTTTTAACAAGGGCTAACCAAAGTAAACCCTCGCGTCCCAGAGCTCGACTCGATCTGAACATTACTTTCATTCCAGGTCGCAGTCGGGCATGGGTAAGAATCAGTTCCAGCAGTATGGTGAGCTCAGATTGTGCACTTGATTTTCGGATCCAAAAAGTTAGCTTTAAAAGCCTAGGATCTACCTTAAAGTTTTCTTGGCCGGGAAAACAAGGTTCGATACTATCAAGACACGGATGCAGTGCTCGCCTCCAGGGACTTATGGCGGAGCTCTCGACGTCCTTGTTAAAATAGTACGGAACGAGGTATGAGGCGACTTGTCGCAGAGTTTTTGTTGATGTCTATACAGCTAAAGCAAGGGGCCACTCGCTCTTTATAAAGGAGCCACCCCGCCTGCTGTGGGTTGGGCTGCGATTGATTCTCTTCTGCTTGGTTCATTGCATAATTATCGACTCTTGCTCGTTCGGCATGGAGTTACGGAGGCTACACCAATTACTGGAGTTCCTCGTCTCACTTTGCTGGGGCATGGCATCGCCGGCCTTTTTGCTGGATGGACCAGGTAGAAACTCATGAACTTGTGTAAATCCGGACCTGATCTGGTTAATTACATGCAGTACTTTAATCGCTACGCCGGTTGAGCTGCTGAAAGGTTTTCAATATATCTTACGACTCATCTGCTGAACCTACTTAAACCACTTGATTGCATGTAGTCAAGCTCCAGTTACAATCTCAAAGATCGGTAGCGGAACGTCAATTCAAGGGACCTATAGATTGTGCGCGCCAGATCATTCGAGCGCAAGGTTTCTTTGGTATGTGGTCAGGGTTTACGGGCAGCATTGCTTTTCGCAGCAATTTCTTTTGGATGTTCTTGTCCTTCGAGGTGAGCTATACATATTATACTATATCCGATTCTTTTTAACTATGACAGGCCTTGATGCGGGGCTTCTCACGACTGGTAGGAACGCCTTACGAGGTGATTTTCACTACCCGGAAACTTGTTTTCCGTTATAACGTGTTTGTATCAAGATAAGCACAGGCGCGGCAAATTTTATTTCTGGTGGCTTGGGTGCATTCGCTTTCTGGGGTATGGCCATTCCTGCTGACAACGTCAAAAAGTAACCCTCCATTTTCGACTTATCATCATATGTTGAATTTCTTAATCTGTACAGCCGAATGATGTCACACCCTATTCCTCATCCAAGTTCACAAACGTCGATGTCGGTCGCTAAATGGCCATCGTTCACCCTTACAGCTCGCCATATCTACTCCACTCATGGTATTGCCGGTTTTTTCCGTGGTTTAGGGCCCTGCCTGTTACGCGCATTTCCTGTAAATGCCTGTGCATTCTTCGTGTATGAAGGAACAATGAGGATCTTAGGAGCGGAAAAGGTATTTACAATTGTTGTATTCTGTCAACAACTTTGTTTGAAAGGTTTGCCTTGAAACAGACTCGCCACTAGCCATGGTAACGAGATGTCGTACATAGGTGAAAATATCTTTAGAACCGTCACATTGTCACATTGTTATATTCACCGATCATCGGCTCAAAACCTTATTTTGGAAGATTGTATACTAAATGGGTGTTTTGTGGTTCTTGATATTACGTATGTACTAAGAAATATACATGGTAATGAACTACTTAGGTCAATATTCATTACAGACACAATATTAACTATAATTACTCCGAGTGGCTGTATTATTACATGATGAAGAACGTTAAAAAAGAAGATAGCAAGAGAAAAAACGAGGTGGCAATACACATATTCAATGATAACATCTAGAAAACGTACTGGGGGGAAGGCTGCAGGGCCAACTATTCTTCGCGATGGCGCTTTCCCAGTTCTCAGAATCCGACCGGTAAAGGTCCATCGCAACTCTAGCATTTTCGACCTGAAACGATCAATCAGGCTTACGCATAAGCCACTGTGCGAAATGGCCTTGACTAACTGGATGATGAGGGCCTTCTTGACAGCGCCGGCACATGAGCTGCCATGCTAACGTCTGAATGCCAATGACTTGATGGGGAGAGCGTAATGCGTTTTTAAAAGGCTAACAATCAAAGGTCAGGATCGCGGTGGCGTAGCCGCACGATATGACGGGGACGCATACTTTGTACAGTGCGACATCTCTTGTGTTGACGGCCATATGAGGTATTCCAAGGACTATTACCAGGAAGATGTTGTCGTTGCAACTACAAAGATAACTGGTTTCCTTACCCGAGAGGTCGTTCCATGTGCCGTGTCCGACAAGGATCTTCTTATCAAGAAGCTGTGCGATGTATTGTTGGACCGCTTGGAACGGCCAAGTGTTCCCTACAAGAAGCAATCTGAGTGCACCCTCAAATCGTCAGATTGTGGAGGCAAACCCGGAGTGAAGTCTTCGGCGGTTATTCCTGTCATCGCAGTTCGATAGTCGGTCACCTTTTTTAAGTACGTCAGTGGTTTTTAGACACAAAGATCAAGGACAGCATTCTACCGGCACGGTCGGAAGAACATATTTGTCGAAGATGATTCCCCCTCTATAGTCAATGAGAACAGCTCGTCTGAAAGAGGAATTGATACTTCTAGTTATAAAGCAGAAAATTACAGTCTTACGCGAGCATATGGGTCGTTCCTCCGGGACCTACACCGATGCTGGCGCAAGACAAAGCGACGAGAGTCTCACTTGAAGGAGGAACGGCCATTGGGGAAAAAGTGAGTAAGTAGAAAAAGGTCAACGAGACGGGATACCAAGTCGAGCTAATTTATAGCTTGAAGAGACAAAGTTATTGCACCTTTTGTACCGTCATCTCCAGATTTTTCGTACGAGTTTGGGAATGGGTGTGACAGGGTTGAGCCTTGAGTCAATGTTCGAAGATTTTCTTGGTGCGAAATTGACATCAAGCGAACGACGTCTTCTGGTGCCTTTCAAACAGGACGTTTAACAAGGTTTCCTGGAGGTGATTGAGAGTGTCGTAATTAGGGAGCAAGGGTTGATCGACACCAACGAAAAAGTGATCGTGGAAGTTACGGCTGGATTACGGGTGCGGAAGACCCCTCCCCTCCGGTACAATCGTGTGTACAGAAGAAAAAGAGGTATGAACAGCGATTGCAGGCAAGAACGCCAGTCGCCATCTAATTACCTGTAACCTTTCGTATAGAAGATCCCATTCGCCGCTCAAAATCTCAGGCAGGTGGCCAAGAAGATGTCAAGGGTAGATCAGTTTATCGTCGGTGAGCACAAAGATCTCGATTTCGGAGAGCTTTCGGGAGGACAAAAAGATTACGAAGGGCGGACACGTTACAAGGGCGGTAACGTTCGCAGGACCCTGACCGACCGACATCAATTGTTTATTACTTAGTCGTCGAACATAAGGTGACCAAGAACGGGTTTCCAGGCTAGATAACCGAGATTTTCAAAAAAGAAAAGACCCTGGCACCGCCTACATAGCATAATGCTGGCTGGATTCGGACATGAGTGTCACACAAACGAACAACAAGCCAAGTCGCGGATCGCGTTGACAGAGAACTCGATTACATTACTCAGAGTTTCCTTCCCCTTCTGCCTCTTCCCGAATCAAGAAATGTATGAATAAAATAAAATAAAATGTTGCGCGTTCGGTCACCTCATTCTAGACGCCATTCTTACTTCCGATACGTTATTATCTCATACGCTCGTACCTACGGACACGAGAAACCCGTTTGATAAGACTACACCACCACCGCTGTTCTCGTCCATAACGCCTGAAGATTGTCCGCATTCGCGGCCGTAAAAATTTCCGTCGCAGGGGCCGGGTGGCCGTCCCGGTCAGTCGTTGCATTAATCGCCACGTTGTATGAATCCGTCTAGCGGTCCGCTCAGCGGAAAGCATCTTGTTAACAATGTCCGTGCGTCCCTCCTTGAGAGCTAAATTAGCGACACGGCGCCTAACACGGCGATCTTCAGTTCGGTATCCATATTGAGACTTGAAGGCACGCATGACGTTGGCTGCGACCGTGCCACAACGCTTGGCGTGGTACAAGGGTGCAAGGAGAAGAAAGAGAGTTGTGGACGTGGGTCTAAGAGCAGGGTAGATGGAGAGCAACGAGACCATCATCCGACGAGTTTCGTAGAGACGTCGAAGGCCTCGCTGTGAGGACCACTTGGCGATGAGGATATGGAGAATGTCTAGGCATGTTCCATACCGCGACATACTCAATGGTTTAGGTAGACGTGTCAGATAGGTCTTGACAAAAGATAGAGCCTTGTCGGCTTGTCCAGCATGGAGCATTATCCATACGGTATGATAGACGACTTTTGGTGGGGTCTTGGATAAATCGTGAGGTATGAGTGTCGGTCGATTATTCATTAGGGTATGATAACGTTCTGAATACAAATCAGATGGCTCGTCAGGCGACGGAGCCATGGATCCCAATGGCGTGGGGTTTTGCGCATCTGAATGCACGGCCTGCCGCTTCCGGCGTCGGACCCGAGTCGTACCGTACTTCAAAGTCCTGAAAAACTGCATCCAGATAGAAAGCGGGAGTGTCTCAGAGACTTTGGCAGCGGTTTTGTCTCCTTCACCCTTCATGGCATTTCTACGAGATAACATGTCCATCGATTCTCTCCAAGCCTTGTCCCACATACCGGACTGAACCAACCATCGTACTCTTAAATTCCACGTCTCAAGGTTACCACGTACATTGTCGAGACGCATAGAGTGAAGGAGCCATCTGACGGTGCCATAACACGCCGTGCGTATTGCTAAAGATATCAGCAGATTATACGAACGCGTCGAGCGAAGACCGGGATGTAGATCATGGTAATCGAGGAGGACGGGGAGAGATGAGGGAGGATGGCGCGTACGTAGGAGGCGCAATAGATTCTGATAGAGCGACGAAGAGCTCTTTGCCAGTGGGAAACGGGTGGACCCACGATCGAACTCGACACCAGAATCGGATGAGGCGACAGTGGTTCCGACAATTGACGTGAGATCAGAGTCGGCTGAACACTCTGGAAAATCTAGCTCTGGAGGAGCATCACAATGGGGCCGCAAGTCTGAGTCAGAGACGGCGTCTGGGTCAAAATAGACGACATGTGGTGAGGCACCAGGGGGAGAAGACCGTCTGGGTGTACACGTAGAGGTATGAGAAGGGGCTGCGGGGACTTGGCGGCGTTGTAGGTACTTTACGACAGTAATATCCGGTGGTTTTACCAGTAGGCTAGGGA
>QFEW01000272.1:0-15706 GCA_003316525.1 Termitomyces eurrhizus
TGAAGGGCTTGCAGGAGCCTTTCAATTCGAATCAAGTGCAGATTGCGCTCTATCATTGTTAATGGTGAGACATTACCCATGATCATAGATGGGAAGGAGATTTCAAAATCTTCTGGAACAACTACATCCATTGGTTCAAGGTTATCTGCCAGTGGTACCAGCAGATCTGCTGGTTGTCCATCTTCCACCATTTCATTGTCGTCAAAGGCTCCAGGAACTTCATCCGGTTCCAGGGGGGCAGTCCACCTTCCACCAGCAATAAACCCGCTCCTGTCCTGAGAAGCAGCAAGGACATTGAGTTGAACCCTTAATAGTTCTCTTTCCGCCTCGACCTTTTGCCGATCATCATTGCTTGCATGCCGATTTAAATGGTGAACCTGGTCTTGAATTGCAATTCTGAGCTTCCAATTAGTGAAATAGGTTGGGCCATCAGCAATACACCTTACTGCTGCTCCTCAATGTCAAGGGCAAGTTGAATCCAGAAGGAATGAATATCCATTGCTGCAACATCCGTTGAGTGGTTTCCACTGTCTGCTGCCATTCGATCTTCACTTGCACTATTGAAGGTCATTGTACAAGCTTTGAGAATATCCATTGCTTTACAGTTTCCCTCCTCTCTAAGCCTTTCTGCCTTAGCTATTCTGGCTTTCCAGCTTGTTAGTAAATCTGTTGATATTCCGACGGATCGCTCAGTGAAATATTAAACGGCTGCATCTCTCATCTCAACAGCAGTCCTGTACTTTCAACATAGGAATAGAACCATGTCAAGCAGCGTCTTCCAGTTTGAGTCACACATGTGATTATCAAGGATTTCTGCCCAATGTGCCAAGGTAGCTGTACGGGCCATCTGTAAGACTTCATTTAGTGTAGACCAGAGACTTTCAATTATCTTCCCAGCCAAATGACCAGCCCTGAGAATGAAGGACGGGGCAAAGCGGAAAAAACAATCCTCCTTATGCCCATGAACATGAAGAAGTTCTATTGCAAAGTCCACGAGTAGATTATCTGGCAGGACTTCTCCGGCCTCAGCAAGCCGTTCAGAAAATTTGACACACCACTGGCATGCTATGTCATATACTAGTAGGAGACGCTGAATCCTATCCATGTTGGTCATCTTAACTGCCCATGTGATGGAAAAGTCTGTGTAAACCTGGCCTTCACCACAGGTCAAGTTTGTTACACTATTAGGAGCAAAGCAGCCATGCCATGTACATGCTGTTGCAACAATACCAGTAATGTCGCATAACTTGTTCATCATTAGGGCCTTTTCAATAGCTTTGAATGTGTTTTCACAAGTGGCTTCCTGGACAGACGGAGGTCTAGCAGATGGCCGATGGACAGGATTGAATTGATGAGCGGATGGCAGACAGGTAGAGTTAAAAAATGTCACTCACCATTGGCTGTTCCTTTGCATGCTTGAGATAGTGGATGAGCTCATCCCTCCTGGCCATCATACCACCGTCTTCTGAATGCCATACATCATGAGCAGGATTAGAATGTTGGATGTAATCTGCCTTGAAGTTGCCGTCCATTATTAAAGAATGATTGAACTTCCACCAGGCGGGATCTTCTTCCCAGTTGGATGGAAGATTGACTCCTGGTTGGGGACAAGTTGGACAGAATATTGCAAGTTCACCACGGTCCAGCACCATGGGATGCCTCGATTCATCATGGCCAAAGCCTGCCCACTTCAACTTCTTCAGCCACTGCCATGAACAAGAAATTTGTCATAGCTCGTGATAAAGGTTATCCACCTCACCAGAAGATGCAATCGGGGAAGTTATTCTTGCAATTTTCTGCCAGTACTGGTAGGCGGATGCTTTGCACTCTAGATTTGTCAGACGGAAGTCGTCTAGCACAGCCATTGTAAAATATGTTTGTGTTTGATCAAATGTACTGGGGACCAGCTGCGAGCAGATGGTATCCTCCACCAAGACATCCATCCCAGAACATTCACATTAAATGACAGTGATGTAGTGTACTCCAGTTGTGTGAACAATCCATTGTATTGGATTCCCAAAGCAATCATATCTGTCTATACGGAACCTGTTTGTGGCTGGCCAATCTTTTGGAATATCTTCTATTGGCACATTATTCTTTGGGTCCTGTTGCTCTTCCTCTTCCATGATTTGATCAAGGCTGGCATCCTGAAGTCTGCTCAGGAAATCTGAAGTCATGGATGGATGCGCTGCCAGATGTCCTGGGTCGCTATCCGCTGATGGAAGTTCAACTCCAGTTGATATTTGAGTCATAGAAACTCTTGCTCCTGAATGTCCTTTTTCCGCTTGTGGTCCTCAAAAGCCCTGATCCTGACCTTCCCTTGATGACAATTTGCATGCAATGAATTGTGTTGGATATAGAAATACCCTCCAGTATCCGACATATTCATTGGTTGGAAACACCTACCATTCCATACTTCAGGTCAGTGAAACGGGTTGGAGTCATGCATGCAGCAGAAACATCTGCGACAGAATATTCTTGACCCAACGCAATCACGGCATTGCCATCGTGCAAGGTAATGGTCAGGACAAGCAAGGCAATCAGTAACGTCATCCATTGATTCACAACCAAGCAATCCATTGAGCAACTGTGGAACATGGTTGATGAAGTCGTTAAGATAATCTGCCTGTGTCTATGTATCAAATCACCTTTACATGCCTTATGGATATGGGCATTGTATTATCTACATCATCTACCATTGGATTATTGTCCAAGTGTGCAAAGTTATCATCATCTGCAAATGCCGCAGGTGGTGCACCAGTTACAATAGGAGCAGGACCCAGTAGTAGCTGTTGTGTTATGAGGACTAGCAACCCTCGTGTGTTCTGAGTGAGTCATGTCCTTTCCTCAGCAAACGGGATGAGGTCCCTTTGTCTGATGACTGTTGTTTTTGGTTGCTTGCGTTTCTTTAGAGAGTTCAGGTTCATGATCAAAATATCTATGGCCAGGACCTAGCCATTGTATGGGATATCTAATGAGACCACTCATTGATATCGGCAATATGTTCCAATTTGAACAGGCCGGATACCAGCAGACAGCGGACTCTATCCGTCGAAGACAAACAGAATCTGTTTGTCATTAACGGACACTGAATGGAAAATCTATATTTTATCATGTGATCCTTCGGTTGAGAACTGTGTGGTTGCAGAAAATTATATTGTCTACAAACATGTCTGCCCTCCTGCAACCGCCTAAACCAATATTTTCACCAAAGAAAAGATGAGTGGAACCGATATTTACAGTGGAAGAAAAATCTATCTTTGAACCATACAAGGAACTCTACCGCTCCTCAACTACTCCTCAAGCTCGGACTGCTATTTTGAAGGATAAAATCCTAACGGATATCTTCAACTACTGGGCCACTAAGGGGACAGAGCCAAAGACAGGGGAAGAGTGGGCAGAGAGAATCAAAGTAGGTACAGCAACTCATTGCAAAGAACTAGACATCATTTGCTTGAATAGAAGGTTGTCCAGTATATCAAGAATTGCTGGCGCCCTTATTACCAGCATAAAGATCCAAAGGTGCTCCTGAAAACTTCACTGCAAGATGTTGTCTGGCAGACAATGGCAAAGGAGATAAATGAGGAGATCCAGAACTTGTTGAGGGGTAAGGATCACAATGCCTCAGGATTGGATGCATTTGCACAATATAATGTGGCTGTCAAAAATGTTATGCATCAACTCACACCGCAGGAGGAAAGTCATTTACGGAAGATGGCAGCAGAATGGAGCAAAAAAGGAAATCTGCCAGAAATTCAGCGCAAGTTGGTACTCCTTCCATCCTTCATCCATCCTCTATTTGTTGTACATCCGTCCGCTTGATTCCGCTTTCTAATCGTTGTTTCTCCAGGAAGGCCCAAAAGCACGGTTTGAAGCATGTGGACAATGCAGATGTGCTTTGATTTAGAGAGATGGGCATGTTGAGTTGGACTGTTGTTGGTTGGTATGCAGATGAAGGCATGACTATTAGAATGTATGTGGTGCCATCATTCTTTAAACAATTTTGACACCAATTATAGTCATGACAATATGTCATACTTGACCCATGCTAACCGATGATAATGCCCAAAGTTTGGTCAGTAACAAATGTAGCAAAAGCGTTACCATACCAAGAGCTAGCATTGGGCGTGCTAAAAGTGATGAGAGGAGTCCTGGGCAGGTCCCAGAGAACGCGCCTATGAAAATAAGGTAAAGTCGGTAACGAGGTCGGCAAGTGTCAAGCGCTAAGATAAAGCGCCTAGGGAAGAAGCGGTAAGTGAACACGGCAAAGGTAAGTGGCAAGAACCTGGTAAGGCTTAGCGAGGTTTAAGCGTCGATAATGCCTGCCGTAGCTGCAAGGCGTGAATGTGTTGAGTGTTTAGCGAGAGTCTGCAACTGCCGATGAGTTCGACGTTGCTGACCGTAAATGAGATCTTGAGCGTAAGGGAGACTGAAGTAAGGGGAGCAGGATACCCTGGTCTATTATTCGATTTACAAGTCGGTAAGTACTTTTATACTACAATGAGTTCACCGTCGCCAGTAGCTAATAACGCCAAAGTGCGGTAAACTAGAAAATTTTATAAGGGTAGCTCCAACGGTTTCAGATCCCTACTGTCCATTCAAGACCCTTAGTGATGCCAGGCGGCAGATCGCGATGCTAAACCATCAATTCATCACCCTTCTGTCTGTCAGAGCACCTAAGCAATGTCAGGTGCCAAATCGAGATGCTAAGCGGTGTCAGATGCCAAGGTCAAACGCCAAGCTGTCCGTCAGTTTTTGATAGATCATCAGGCTTCTCCCTAAGCGCTGTCGTCAGTGACTGATGCCATCTGTCAGTTATCATTCTGTCTGCCGTCAGTGCTATCACTGATCAGATCTGCTTCTTGCCACGTGTGGCCATCAAATATTGCCAAAATTGGTTAATTAGTGCGCGCTAAGGTATTCTGAGCCTGTGCCGTGTTGCCGTAGCCTGCCGTTGATGCACTGATCCTGTATGGGGTCCTATCACTGACCTACCTTTCAAGACTCCTTTCCTGACCTTGTTAGTGACCTCAACAAGAAGATGATGGATTACATGTCTGCTCTTCTTGGTAGAGACATGCCGTCCAACATGCAATCACCCCATGATTTGACTCTTCCTATCCTTATACTGATAGGCTTCTACTCGGACTGAGCGCATCAAGGGACATTATAGGCCCACCAACACTTGACGTACTGAGGACTCTAGTGACCAGTTGGGAATATAGAGCAGCCCTAGCTCTGGCAACCAGCTACAGGATTTAGACATTTATCCTAACCACTAGCTACCAAGCCTTCAGCACACTCCATTCACTTATCCCAAGGATGAAGGAGGCTCATAACGTATAGTGCTAACACGACAGCGGGAGAGGACTCTAACTAAACCCCGATCACTTCCAGAAGGAGCCAGCAGCAGGCGCTGCCATTTGACGAGGCACTTCAATCAGAAGTCTAAAAAGATCAATGACAGCGGCACTGGATATACTTAAATCCGACATCTGGACCTGTCAGGAACTAGTACAATGTGTAGCGCTGACATTAGCGCTCACAGCATCTGTTGAGGATTTTCTGACCATACCCCAGAACAGCCTGGCCAATCGGAGTTATAGTAAAAGTGAGCAGACTCATACAATTCTAAGTCAATATAGAGTCGCCGCTGGTCGCCGTGGGTCATAACACCGTTGGTCGCCGTCAGCCATGTGCAAAAGGTTGCCGTTGACAGGTCGCCGTTAGAGGAAACCACGAGGAGAGGCGCTAGGAGATAGCGCTGCAGATGGACTTGTATCTTGGCAAACACGGTAGTGCATAGTATATAAAATAGCTACTTTACATATATATAACAACGAATTGTAACCCCTTGAGCACACAGTTACACTTAGCGTTCAATTCGCACTAGCTTCCTTTGACTTTGTCACTAAGTCGGGCGCTAGCCTCGTCTATCTTGTCTTCGTCGTTTATAGTGCCACCTACGGGCACAATACGCTGCGCTACTCATCTTTTCTTCAATATCTTTGTCTAAACTATGACGCTTACCATCTGCCAGGTAGCCCCCAAAGTGCTATAATCTAGCGCATCGTTTTACCACCCCCACTCAAGCACACCGGGACCCTGTCAGGACTCCTCACAACTATGCACGCCAAGCGCTGGAGATGGCGTTGTACTGCATATACGTCCAGCGCACCCAACTACAGTTGGCATTATCAGCGCCTATGCCATTCATCTACTCACTCCTGGAAAGACTTCTTGTCCAGGTAGTTGGGGATGGTGGCACCAGTGGTTAGGACTATCTTGCCGTCGATAGCCCTTCAAATTCTTCCTTGCCGAATATAATTTTCTAAAATTGCGCAGCGTCCTCTAGTCATAGTATGGCCAATCTCCCCACAGAAATGGCAAGGGCCTGGCACAGGTGCATTAGCAGGTCGGTTAGCAGCGAGATTGGTTGTGATCATAGTTTTAATTTGCGTCATAGCGGACGCGACAGCAGTGGTAATGGCAGCATTGAGATCCTCCTTCTTTACAAAGTTGGCAACAGGAGGTGGGATGGGAATAATACTGTTGGTTCGCTCAGGGGATGGGCTTGTCCTAGCACGTTGTATACCCACGCCAGTGTCTGTTCCCTTAAGAACCCATTTACCAGCTTCAACAACGTCAGCAACATTATATGGCTCCTCCGGATGATGGGCCTGCTGGACAATTTCTAGGTGATGAGCAATATGAGTCCACAATGAAGTCAGGATGCCCTGTTGGAATAGGCGACGTTCCTCGTTGATATAGAGCTTGCCGTTTTGCAGAAACCACCTAGCGATTTTCTGGAACTCACAGTAATACATGGAAAACGCGCCCAGCAAGGATGTGCCATTGTCGAAAGATTCCTGTACTAGTTTCTGCAACTCGTTTATCATATAGCAGGTAGCCTCTTCAGCGCCAGGGTACAACTGGATTACTGCCATCTTCCAGCCTTTATACGAGGCGCCTTGGGCTGGCACTGGTGGTGTGGCAGGCATGAAGGCAGCAAACTCGGCAAGACCGGTCCACATCTCTGCTGTGTCATATGACACATATCTTGCCGCATATTCCTTTATCTGCATGTGGTCAGTAATGCCACAATCCCTGAATAAATATTCTAATTCTTTGAAATACTGAGAGAGCTCCCGTGGCTTAGACTCATCCCATTTCGGTGCTGAGAAGTGATTGCATGGCGGCATGCGCTGGACTGGTTGTTCCATGGTGACGGTAGTACCGAGTTCAGTTAGTGGATGTGGGGAAGGAGTTCTAGGTATTGGTGACAGAGTAAGAGAAATGACGAGTTGAGAAAGAGGTGTTAATGGAGTAATGGGGGTAACTGGTTGTGGTATGGCAAGCGGTGACGCTAAGAGGTCGTCGGCGCTAAAATCCAGAGATTGTGGGAAGAGATCAGGAAATTTGTCTGCAGTAGCGTTCTGTAGTTCCTGTGCAAGAGAGAGACCTGGTAAGGCACCAGGTAGTTGTGGAGTTGATGGATGGGAAGGAGCTATGCCTTCTGCTGACTGCTCTAGCAGACGGCGCTTATGCTGGAGACAGGTTTCTGGTGGAATTCTGCCCTAGAGATCCCTTGCGGTGGGCTCCAATTTGATGATGCCCAAAGTTTGGTCAGTAAAATAGTGTTACCGTACCAAAAACTTGCGTTGGGCACACTAAAAGTGATGTGAGGAGTCCCGGGCAAGTCCCAGAGAACATGCCTATGAAAATAAAGTAAAGTCGGAAAAAAGTCGGCAAGTGTCAAGCGCTAAGGCAAAAGCGCTTAGGGAAAAAGCAGTAAGTGAACACAGCAATGTAAGCAGCAAAAACACCGTAAGCTTAGCAAAGTCTAAGCAACATTAATGCCTGCCGTAGCTGCAAGGCATGAGTTTATCGAAGGCTAGCAATAGTCTACAACTGCCAATGACTTTGACGTTGCTGACCGTAAATGAGATCTGGACCGTAAGGGAGATTGGAGTAAGGGGAGCAGGGAACTCTGTTCTTGGTTTCGTATGTACAAGTCGGTAAGTACTTTTTATACTACAAGGAGTTCACCATCGCCAGTGACTAACCATTGCCAAAGTGTGATAAACTAGAAAATTTTATAGGGGTAGCTCCAACAGTTTCAGATCCCTACCGTCCATTCAAGACTCTTAGCGATGCCAGGTGGCAGATCGCAATGCTAAACCATCAATCCATCACCCTTCTGTCTGTCCAAAATGCTTAGCAATGTCAGACGCCAAGGTCAAACGCCAAGCTGTCCGTCAGTTTTTGATAGATCGTTAGTCTTCTTCCCAAGCGCTGTCGTCAGTGACTGATGCCATCTGTCAGTTGTCATTCTGTCTGCCGTCGGCGCTATCATTGATCGGATCTGCTTCTTGCTGTGCGCAGCCATCAAATATTACCAAAATGGGTTAATTAGCATGCACTAAGATATCCTGAGCCTGTGCCATGTTGCCGTAGCCTGCCATTGATGCGCTGATCCTATATGGGGTCCTATCATCATAACATTGTCAATGCATGGATCAAGTAGCCAAATCACTGATGTCTTTGCACAAATGCGCTTAATCATCTTGAAGCACCGCTAATGCAGTGGTCTCCAGTGAAAAGGGGATTCATTCTGGATCATGGCCATCAGTGGCCCTGTGTATGCCATGATATCTGGCAAAAGGTACCAATATAGTTCACTAATCCGACAAATTGCTGAATATCATTATACATGTATGGAGTACACCACTTTTAAATTTAATTGAGTTTATCTGTGTCCAGGTGAATACCCTTCTTGTTAATGACATGACCAAGACAGTCTATACTAGGTGCATACAACTCACACTTTTTCCATTTGAGGTAGAGGCTGGCCTTATATAGTCATTCAAATATGACTCATAAGTGCTGTTCATGCTTCTCAATGGAATCTGAAAAGATAAATATATCATCTAAGTAGATGTGCATAAACTTCCCAATTACATTACAGAAGATTGAGGTCATTAACCTCTGGAACGTTGCTGGTGCATTACAGTCACCAATTTGCATGATATTGCTCACAAATATCCCTATTAAGGACAAAAACAGCATCTTTGGTATATCTTCTTTGCATATGTGAACCTGTTTGTATGCATCTATTAGGTTGATTTTTGACCTATATTTTGCTGTAGCGACATCTTCAAGTATGACTTCCTGATTTGAAAGAGGTGTTACATCTTTGACTGTATTATTATTGCGCTGTCATGCATCTAGTGCAGTTTGTAACATCCTATCCTTCTTGAGAATACAAAGTAAAGGTGCAGCTTGCACCACTGGTTATGGTTCTTATTACTTTGTGTTTATATATTTGTTTATCTTTTCACAAAGCTGATCCTGCAGTGCTCATAGACAGTGAGGCAAATAGTACTTGTACTGCTTATTATTGTCAATGAGGTTAATCTTATGATTAACCTCCCTCCATAGTAGATGTTCCTTCTTTGTTCTATTGATGATATCAGCAAACTCATGTTGCCATTGTTGGAGCAATCAAGGAATATCTTCTCTGTAAGGCTTATAGCCTTACCTTTCCTCTTTGCTATGCATGCTATATGCTGCTAAACCTTTGATTCAAATCGCTCCTATAAGGCACATACGTGCTCTTTTGTGAAATCTCTCAGATTCAACCTTATGACTAGTTGCCTCCTCACTACTCTTGTTGTATTTGATAATGATTGCATACTTTTCACTTTCAGCAATGCTCTGTCAAATATAATATCCAATGTTTTAAAAATCTTGTCTTCTCATGTATGATGGTATACTTCTTCCATTTGGGTTAACTGCACTCTTTCTATAGTATATGTCACCATTGACGCTACCAATTCATTCCACTCTTGTGGCATTCATGAGTCATATGCCTATTGCACTCTTAGCTAAGGCACTGGTTGATCTATTAGTGACCTTATGCTTCCCACAGTTTCCATTATACTATATACCTTGTCCTTGATAAAATTCTCCACTCTCACTTAAGAGCTAGTCAGCTGGCATTCCAGCGACTCCACCACCTGTTTACCACACTCATTCTTATGCTGTATAGCCTCATTAAGCTTTCTATTTGTACACCTGACCATATTTGAGTACTTTCTCTTTCCTTCTTCAGAGTTCCTTGAAACTCTTTTTCAGACATCAGAATAGCTGGCGAGTCTGCCAGCAGGCTTTTCAGTAGGATGTGCTCATCTTTTACCTTCTGTACAGTTGCTTTCTTGCAACTATTTAATCAGTTGTGTTCATTATGATGCTTCTTTGTTGCACAATAGTGCCTCAAGCAACTGTTTATGTCACTTAACACAACTTTCTCCACCTTCATAGGCTTACCATTCAAAGCAACCATGTTGTTCACAAAATCCAAGAACACCTTATTTTTATGCATAAACAGCATACCAATAATTATACAATCAAAATTTGCTATGTCTACATACTCCTTGATTGACGTCTCTGATGTCTTTACCTTTACTTCAGCACCAAACTGCACCATGGCATGGCTTCCTACAATCTCTAGCTAGAGCATCAATGGCTCTTCCAACTCATGAATATGTATTGCATTGACATGAGCAAATTGGGGCATAATGCCCGTAGTGGTACTTCCTGAGTCCTACAGAGTCCAGATTGGATGTCTATTGACATCAACATAGGTGACCAAGCACTTCTTCTTCTCAGAAGTATGATGTGGCCACTGCAACTTATTAGTTGTCTTCTGCAAAGTTACATGTCTCATTCAGAAGTGTTGATCTCCACAGTACTCTGTCAATGCAAACAAGTGTTTGTCCTTGTCATCATAAGTATAGTAGTTGCTGTCATACATGTCTATTGCGACATATTTATTGCTATCAATCTGGATGCTTTTAGTGTCATCTATTTCTGAGCCCTTAGCCACATTTTGCAGTTCTTCCTCAACCTCCTCAATGACCTCCTTGTCCTTGTCATCACTGATGACATAACTGAGGGCTGCAGCTGTATAGGCCACTTGGATGTGTGTCTTGGACAGAGCAGGGCATTCCTTAGCAAAATGTCCAGCCCTTCCACAATTGTAGCATGCTAAGAGATCTCCTGCAGGCCTTTTCTAAGCCGCTCCAGAATCCACATTGAATTTGCTAGCCATACATGCTGCAGGCGCTACACCCCCTCTAGCTGCTATCTGATTTTGACTCAAAGAGAGTTGACTATCTTTTGCTGGCACATATCCAGCGGGTTTTGGTCAAGGCCATTGGTCTTCAGGAATTGTCTTGCAGACGACAAATTGCAGATTGCAATTGTTCTCCATTTCTGACTATTTGGCAAGAAAGGTTCCCACTTTCACTGCCTGATGGTTCACAGACCTTTGGCATAAACTACGCTGTTCATAATGATTTGCAGTTCATGTTGACTGTTCATACTGAATAGTATATGCCAAGAACTTGGTCACTGTATTGACTTCTGAAAACAAATTGTCATCGCATATCAATACTCTCCTTATCTCTGCTGGTATTCTGTCCAGAAATGTCTTGTGAATGGTGTATTCATTTGGATAGACAGCCATAGTCTGCACATGACCCACCAGGTCATCATAAAATGTCTGGATGCCAGTTTTAGCATTATATACTACCTTTCTAAAGGCATTCTGAGCTTTCTGCATGGTCACAGCATTGACAAAACAATTATACAGTCCTATTAGAACCTCTTTAAATGTTCAATGTGCTTTATTGTGATTGATGTAAAGGACATGGTAATGGAACTAATTCTGAGCCTCTCCTTCTATAAATTTGTGTAACATAAATATTCTCTCTTGGTCCATGTTGTCTCTACCATAGCAGCAGGCTGCCAGATAGTAACAAACATTCATGGCCCAGTCCTCCAGCTGAGAGAATCTATGCCCTCTAGCATATGCATATATATGCTTACTATCAGATTTGTAGAGACTTATCCCAGCAGAGAATTTAAACCTGACTCCAAGGAAGTTATCCACTAGTCAAGTGAGATAGTCATGCATATGATCCATATAAATCTGGACTATTACAACCTGTTACCCCAGCATATCTCACAAACCCCGACTACACACCATGTGGGCCCTGACACCCTGCCTTGTTCTTTAACCAGGCAACTAGCACTGGCGCTGTCTACAAGCTCTGGGCCCTACTGATCACCTTTGGCCTTCAACTCTATGCCCATCCATGGGCCTCAACTGACCTATTCCTATGGCCGCCCATGGGCCTTGACTGATCTCTTGGTGCTACACCTGCATCTGGACAATACACTGCACAGAACTTCCAGCACACAGGATCAATCACATAGAGCCCAACCCTGGAGCTCACTCAAATACCACAGACTTTAGTCACCGCAGGTATATAACTAATAGCTAGTAAACTGTTAAGAGTAGTCTTGATATTGCCATACATAACTCCTGTCTCTATACTCTCTTGTCTGTCTTATACCATTTACTTAATTTATCTTCTTACTCTCTCAAGTTTCCTGGCTCTCTAAGTCTCACTTCAATCTTCTCTCAGTCTCCCAGTTTCAGTCTCAGTCTCAGTCTTTTGGTCTTAGTCTCCTTCTCTGATCACCTTCTATTATGCTCCACTCTAACAGGCTCCACCTCTCCCCATCCCTGTATTCTAGACTTAGCCTGAGATTCTGCTCCACTCTACCCTACAAACTCTTGCTTTTAAGGTGTCTTAATCTCTTGCACAACAAGTAGTGCCTCTGACTTTGCTGGAGTCGCTGTCACAGTCTCTACTTCAGATAATGCCTGCTGAAGCATGCTGCTGGCATTGTGTTGATAGTTTGTGATGTTCTGATGCCTGACATAGTCTTGCTGAGACTCATTAGCCTGGCAAGGTGCATTTAGCAATTCCATTGCATTCATAGTCAATGGCACTCATTGGTGCACACTCATTTCACATTCTACTGAATTGGCTGGAGTGGCTGTTGAGACTGCTGACCCTTGTGCCGCTTTATGCTTGAGATATTCCACCACTTTGAGTTCAAAGATATGCACAAATAGTTCAATATATTCAGTCAAATCTGCACAAGGTACATTGTGGCTTCTAGCAGCCAATAACTGTAGATGCTTTACTACATAAAGCTGCAGATGCTTTTGCATCAATTCCTTTACAACTAATGGGTATTGGTCCAGTACCAGCTGTAACTAAATAGACAGAGTTGAATGCGACCTCTTACTTTCTTCATCATCTGAGGACTCTAGTTCAGACTTTAAGTCCAGAACTTTCCTGAGGCCTTTATGCCTCACTTGTAGCTATTTGCTGACCCCTTCATACAACTCCTGAGTTCTAGGTGCCAACAGCGCCTTTTCTAGCTGTACAACATTGTTGTCCTCCCTACTGACTATTATAGTTGGTTCTTGCTTCAGTTCATGTGTTGTCAACAATGACAGTCCTAGTTCAGTGGCAGTGTCCACCACATACTCTAAATGCCACTCTGTTGATGCAGTCTGGAATGGAGTGCTGTGCATAAAAGTGCTGCCTTGCACCATTTCTAAATATTAGATAAGATCTGGTTGACCTTTGGACTAGACTGCTGAGCTTGGATAATACTAGATACATCAGTGAAGACATTTGGCTTGCTAGTAGCAACACTCCTAAGACTGCAGATCTCTTCTCTGATTTACCACCAAGCCATACAATGGATATCATCTATGATATGGATAGTCCACCTAATATTTCAAAGCTTGTGCTAACATCGTAAGATATCTTTTCATCTACTTTGGCAGAGGCTAATAAGTAGACGTAGGTTGTGTTCTGATAGCTTGAGACATAGGTAGGCCATTTGTATCTGGGGCTGAGAAAGGGGAGTCCAGATCAAGAAAGCCAGTCATAGAAGCACATTTTTAACATGATGCCAACAGAAATCGAGAGTTGTTATGATGAGTTGCCTAGTCAGTAACAAGCCTAAAGTCTAAAGCTGATAGCAGAAGATTCAAAAAAATGTAACTGTTGGTTACGAGCTAGAACAGTCTTGTATGGATTACACAGTGCTAAATCAGACCACTATATTGGATTTGACTAGTACTTAGAGTGAATACAAGATGTTGTCCTTATATAATACTATACGTTGTACTAATAGCGTTATTGACATATGACAATCCATTACAGAATTGTTCATCTATTATGTCTGCTCTTATATCATTTGCTGCCTTTTGCATTAACTTCATTTTTTTAATATGGCCCCCTTCTTCAGCTACTTTGTTCCCATTGACAAATTTGCACTCCACCAATTCTCTCTCTTTCATGTTATGCAGTCTTTGGCTACTAACTCCGTATTGTTTATTCAGGAATGCTCACACCTCATATGATGTTCCATCAGGGTTAATATCTGACTCTGCAATATCAGACAAGTTGATTAAGATCAATGACAAAGCAACACTTTTGCGGAGTTCATATTTAAGCTTGTTTGGTATGCACGAATATATAGGAGTAGGTTGCATTTCTTTTAAGAGAGAAATTTCAGTAGATGACGACATCTCAGTATTTGAATTGTCCTGATCCTTTTTGGATCAAAGAGATTCTGGCATAAGAATTTTATCTTCTCAGTAGTTAAATAAACTTCGAGGTTTTTCATAGGCAATCATGTTGATTTTCTAGCTAGCAAAATTTTTATGGCCTTTACATTTTTGTTCTTTGAGTAAGGAAAACAGTAATAGCATTGAATTCATGCCTGATAATTTTTTGAGTTGCAGAGGTCTTTAATGATTGCAAAACTTTTATTAACTGAAAGAGACAGGGCCCATAATTTATTAGACAATAAAGTAAGTATTAACTAGGTAGATAGAATCAGTAAGTAAGTTGGAAGTTATAATGTAAGTATACACACCTCAGGTGACCACAGATCATGATAAATGACTGATGTGTGTTACAGAGAAAATTGTAACATTAGTAAGTAAAATTATAAATAAGAAAATAGTGATTGAAACTTATAATAACGAGAGGGATGCAGAATCTATCTCAATAAAAATACTATATATTATATGATTAATACAGAACATTTTAGAAAAGAAATTATATAGTAGAAAAAGTAGTTTACAATATGGAAGGTTATGAGAGGGAGATATTCAGAAAATCAGACTAGTTTGTAGTTAGAATATTAGAGAGGTTGTGATCATAAGCAAACTGATAATATGCAGAATCTCAAGCAGAAGCAACAGCATTAAAACAATAGTGTTTAATCTTCTCTAGTATATTAAGAAGCAAAGAGAACTCCAGCCACCATATTTTATTACTATATGAGAGGAAACTCTGTCTAAAAAAAATTTAACTGATTTTTCAACAAGAAGCGTCTGGATAAGACTATGATAAAAAGTGACAAAGCCAATATAGGAAATGAGTTGTACGAATAAAGCAAGGAGAAAATAAAGTTTCGAGATTATAAGACCAACCAGCAGTCAGAAACAAAATCCAGGAGAGATCGACGATGGTGAGGGATTCTGGAAGTAGATCGAAGATCTTGAGGTCACGTACATTTAGTATAAAAGGGAAGAAAAACATATGAATAGACAGGTTTCTATACTCCACAATCTCTGGTCTTTGAGCTCTGCTTGATTTGCACATTTTGTACTCTTGCCTCATTGTCATCTGGTCTGTTCTCGGTTGTCTTGTCTGCTCGGCTCTGTTCTGGCTTGTTCAACATCTAATCCACACATAGAGACATCACAACGGTACGTGTCATACGTTGTACGGGAGCCCGCTTTGTGCCGTACCATACA
>QFEW01000276.1:0-15212 GCA_003316525.1 Termitomyces eurrhizus
GTGATGACCAGGAGTGGTTCGTAGATGACCTGATAGGTCATCATTGGACAAGGGGAAGCCTCGAATTCGAGGTAAGGTGGAGCTTAGGTGATACTACCTGGGAACCGCTAGTAAACTGCAAAGACCTTGCAGCGATGGACAGGTATCTAGAGCTGCAGGGCATGAAACGCCCTCAGCAGCTAGCAAAACGCACATAATGCACGTGTGGTGGTGGAATGTGGACGAAGTCCACTTTGATTGCCGGTAACTAACCGGGGGGCCACTAATTGTGGCTGTGATTGTAACTATTTAGGCGATTATGATCGCTGACGCGGCGCCGGGTGGCGTGTGTTTGTGGTTGTTTACACCACTGGCGGAGTTGGGAGATTGTTTTTTTTCTTTCTTTCCTCAGTCCCAATACACGTAGTCTACGTGTTGCTTTAGAATGGCCTATTGGGGGCCGCAAAAGAGTGATCAGAGCCGGCAAGGCTCTAGTGGAGGGGGGAGACCCCTGAATATACAGACGTCATCCCAGGTTTCCCAGTTTCAGAGGCAGCCGCCATATCCGGCGGCGAGTCAGTTGCATTCAGCGGGCGTGGCCTATCCGGGCCGCGAGGAGCTGCTCCCCTACCAAACACCCCTCCACTCGCAAGAGATGGAGGTCGATGATGATGGGCGCTATGGGCGCCCGGAGGATAGCTTGCGTCGAGAACGGTACTATCAGGAACCGTCCTCACGCTCGTCTGCGTTGTATCCGACGTATGCGGGTGTGGTGACGGGGCTGCCGTCAGTTCCATGCGCTCATCGGCCCGCAGCAGAACCGTATGAGGAGCCTGCGCCACAAGCGCAGAGTGTAGTTGGGTCAGATGTGTTGTTGGGCAGACTGGAAGCAGCGGGACAGCCAGTCTCTGCAACTGCGTCCTTTCTGCAGGACAGCTTGGCCGTGATGGTGATGGAGGGATTGCTCAACCAGATCGAGCTGATGAAGAGGCAGCGCGTCGCAGCGCTGGAGCAGATCGAGCGCGCTTCTAAGCGCAAAATCGCCACAAGCAAGGAACCGACCGCTGAGGTCAAGAGGGCGAGATATCAGCCCAGTCGACCGGTCGCTCCTCCACAGGCAAGGATGCCGTCGGAAGCGCAATTCGCGCGCCATGAGCAGCCTCCTCAGCCCGTGGCCTCGTCATCGCGGCTACCCGAGTCGGGCCCGCAGGCCTCGTCAGAGTCGCTGGCTGCCGTCAGTGAACCCTTGGCAGGTCTGTCCTTGGGTCAGCGGGAACCCGCATCATCTCGGGCCCCACCTAGGGGGTCCAAACCCGTCACTGTGGCGCCAAGAGCGCCTGTTACCGTTACTCCTTGTGCTGGGCCTGGAGGGAATACCCTGGCGCGAAATGCGCCTGCCCCTCCGGTGGCTCAGCCACAACCAGAACCGTCCGCCCTGATCAAGTCGGGGCCGTCTCGTCAGCGTCGCGGCCGCAAGCCGCCCCTCGATGCCTCCAAATTGGAGGTTATTCTCTTTCCTGCTGGCATTCCCGCATGAGCGGGAGAAGTCCAGATGCTGTTCATGTTGCCGGTGCTTGTACCGGCCCCACCAGCAAAGTATCCCGTGGTTGTCTTGACCCCAGACCCTCGTATGCCGGAGCAGTATGATGGTCTGGTGGCGACCTCGAGGGGGAAGACTAGGCCTGATAAAGGCAAAAAACCAGTACCATCTCTGTCCGACAAGAGCGACTATGGAGAGTCGAGCTCGGAGCAGGAGGAGGACGGGGAGGAGGGGGAATCGGTTGCAGACCGATTCCAATGAGTAGCGTGCAATAAGCGCATTGCAAAGAAGAAGGCGATTCACGCCAAGGAGCTAAAGGCCCAGAAGTCAAGGGCTGAGGACGAATGTTCGGGGAGGATCCCCGATGGCTTGGGGGTGAAGGTGTGGGGTCCGCTCGATATCGAGCGAATAAACTCGTGCTTTAGAGGAGCACTCAGCCATTGCACCTATTATTTGTATGCCACGAATACGGTGTTGATGGGAGCTGACGCCAATAGAGCGGCGGCATATGAACACTCCTCTGGCCAGCCTGCCCATATTCCAGGCACGATTGTGTACAAGCACGCCCCACGCGGTCTTCCCTGCACTCCTCTAGAGCTGGACCGGCTCTACAAGTACTACGCCAATGTGCACGTCCCGCGTCGCGACAGAATTGTCGCTTATATGTTGATCACAGAGCTCCAGATGTTCGCGCAGCGAACAGTGGAGGCTCTGCATGATCGAACCATGCAGCTCCTGATGAAGGAGCCTCAGTATCAGGAACTCGTCAACCCGATGCAGGGCCCTGACGACCTCGCTCTTGTCGAGCGACGACACATTCCGGGGCGCTTTTTGCGCACAAAAGACGATGGCACCACGGCGCTGCGTGTAATGCGCGCTCAGGATCCAGCCACACCGTTCGTCCTTGACCTATTGGCGCAGTACGCGCTGGTCTTTGGCCGACCTGGGCTGGAGAATACCTATCAAGGTATCGCCGTGGATCATGCCTACCGTATGCACTGGCGGACCCTCTTTGGGTTTGCCTTATGTCGAGCATTGTGCGCTAACAGCGCAGCCAAGCCGGTGATCGTACGGCGCATGACCCTCGTCGTGGCCCATCCAGGGCTTTATCGAGAGGCGATTGCCTCGTATGATGCCATGTTCCCCGAGCAGCCATTTGAGCCCCAACGTGGGCCGCAGCTTGAAATTCATCAAGTTCACATGCCCGACGACCATGCACGGAACTTCTCCAACGACGACGCGTTACACGTCCTTTTACACAACCGGATTCCGCTGGAATGGGTGGACCACGTGTACACGTACAGCGTAGTCTTCCTGGAACAGCAGTTCCACGCCCCCACGATGTCTATGGACATCTTTAAGCAGGTCGATGACGAGCGCATGGAGCGCCTCTCCAAGTATGGCACCCCCGCTGCAATCCCGCAATGGGATGGATGGCGGGAGATGACTGAAGACAATCACTATCGTCTGATGTTCAAGCACCACGAGGAGAGCAAGCTCCCGGAAAATCCTGAGGCCAACGGCCTCTACTACTTGATTGGCATGGACCCAAATCGGGTCAACCTCCTAAAACGTTCGGCAGCGCATGACCTGCCCACAGCGGACATGGACCCAGGCCGGGTCAATCTCCTGTCACGCATGGCAGAGCAGGGTACGCTTACCACCACCGCTTCAGCGATTAACGTCGCACTAACAGAGCCTATGGTGGTAGACACGCTTGCAGCCGAGGGGCCTATAACCCCACCGAGGACGGAATCGGAGCCTCCCCCTCTGGCGATTAACGTCGCACTGGAGGAGGAAGCAATGGTGACTGAGATGGGTGCTGTCGCGGGAGCATCGTCATCCGGGTCTTAGACCCTTGTATACAACATTGTGTATGTATCTCAGAGTATTTAACTCGAGCCAATTCAGCTGATACGCACTTTAGAGTCGCGTGTAGATACAGCGGACCCAGAGGAGGGGTCATTCTTTTTGTTTTTTCATACTTTTATTATATACACCGTTGTCTTTCTACTGCTGGTGTCCCTTGCGCCTGTGTCTGATAAGGACTGCTGTCTCTTGTGTCCGGCCGACACATCTTCATTACTCATGAGTGCTAACGCCTTCCAGCCACGCAACACGCATGCATTCATCCGTTGTTGCACTACCGTGCATCTTTCATCGTTGTTGCACTACCATGCATCGTTCATCTCGTTCTACCTCCCTTTCTCAAGACCGAGTATTCGGTCTCATTGGGGGGTATGTAACGGGGTCACCCGTATTACCATCAGCGTCAACAACGCTATAATCAATTAGTAGAGTATTACGTAAGATAACATCTTGTTTTCACTCTAAGTACTAGTCAATCCGATACTGCGGTCTGATTTAGCACTTGTGTGATACACACAGGATAGTTCTAACCCGTAACTATGGTTACACCAAGATTATAGGAATCTTGGAATATCAGACCCTCTGGAAGATACCTTGAATGTATGAATTGCTGATCATTGGTCCACTGCCTTGTAAGGAGCAGATTTATACTGGTAACCAGATGCAATTTCTGACAGAGTGATCAGATGATGAGCAAAGGTGGAGAAAACTAGGATTCACTGTAATGAGCATTTAGATAGTCCTGGACAAGCATTTTCAATTCTGCCCAAGTTTGAAATATATTTGGTCCTGGATCTGCTGGTAATATTGGGAATCCATCCCTATCCAAATCAAGGATGAAGTCATAGCATGTAAGGATAGGAGGAGTCAAATCATGGAGTGATTGCATGTTGCATGGCATGTCTCTACCAAGAAGAGCAGACATGTAATCCATCATCTTCTTGTTGAGGTTACTAACAAGGTCAGAAAAGGGTTCTTGGAAGGTAGGTTAGTTAGCATGGGTCAAGTATGACATATTGTTATGACTATAATTAGTGTCAAAATTGTTTAAAGAATGATGGCACCACATACATTCTAATAGTCATGCCTTCATTTGCATACCAACCAACAACAGTCCAACTCAACATGCCCATCTCTTTAAATCAAAGCACATTTGCATTATCCACATGCTTCAAACCATGCTTTTAGGCCTTCCTGAAGAGACAATGATTAGAAAGTGGAATCAAGCAGATGGATAGAGGATGAATGGGGGACAGATAGAGTACCAGCTTGCAGTGAATTTCTTGCAGATTTTCTTTGCTCCATTCTGCTGCCATCTTCTGTAAACAACTTTCCTCCTGTGGTGTGAGTTGATGCATAGCATTTTTGACAGCCACATTATATTGTGCAAATGCATCCAATCCCAAGCATTGTGATCCTTACCCCTTAACAAGTTCTGGATCTCCTTGTTTATCTCCTTTGCCATTGTCTGCCAGACAACATCTTGCAGTGAAATTTTTAGAAGCATCTTTGGATCTTTATGCTGGTAATAAAGGTGCCAGCAATTCTTGATATACTGGACAACCTTCTATTCAAGCAAATGATGTCTAATTCTTTGCAATGAGTTGCTGTACCTACTTTGATTTTCTCTGCCCACTTTTCCCCTGCCTTTGGCTCTGTCCCCTTAGTGGCCCAGTAGTTGAAGATATCTGTTAGGATTCTATTCTTCAAGATAGCAGTCCAAGCTTGAGGAGTAGTTGAGGAGCAGTAGAGTTCCTTGTATAGTTCAAAGATAGATCTTTCTTCAACTGTAAATATCAGTTACACGTGTCTTTTCTTTGGTAAAAATATTGGTTCAGGCAGTTGCAGGAGGGCAGATATGTTCGTAGACAATATAATTTTCTGCAACTACACTGTTCTCAACTAAAGTATCACATGATAAAATCTGTTGATGACAAATGAATCCTGTTTGTCATCAATGGATAGGGTTCGCTGTCTGCTAGTATCTGGCCTGTTTGAATTGGGACATATTGCCAATATTGATGAGCAGTCTCATTAGCTCTCTGGTACAATGGCTAGGTCCTGGCCATAAATATTTGATCATGAACCTGAACTCTCTAAAGAAACACAAGTGACCAAAAACAACAGTCATCAGACAAAGGGACCTCATCCCGTTTGCTGAGAAAAGGATATGAGTCACTCAGAATATGAGGGTTGCCAGTCCTTATAATACAACGGCTACCACTAGGTTCCATTCCTGTCAGGTTCTGCTGAGTCGAGGGCTTTTCAGGAAAGCAACACCCTTATAAGACTTGATCTATGTGTAGATGTCTGGAACTCCAGACTGTGCTCCAGAGTTCAAGACACAAACAAGGGATTCCCAGGGTAAGGGACTTAGTCTGGGGATCAGATGAAGTTGAAAGAGATGAGGAGTTAGGGTCAAGTTGAGAACTGGGTGTTCTAAGATGAGACTGGATCAGTAAAACTTAAGTTGCAAGGTGCATAGCAATTTTAAAAGCATGCAAGCAAGTTGAATATGCCAGTCAAAGCATGCCAGTCATTGTGTACCGGTCAATCAAAGGGCATGCAAGCAATCAATGTAATATCAAGACTAAAGTACAACAAGGAGGCAGCTACTCTTTAAATACCAGTAGGAGCTACTCTGAGTTCCTGGAGGTTTCTGTGATGTCTGGGGTGGTTCTGGGAGTTAATGGGTAGCAAGGATGGAGAGAATTGTATATCAGGAATTGCACATGCAGGGCATGCAATCAATTGGTGTGGAGGGGTGGCCCTGATGCATAATATGTGATAGCTGGAGTGACTGACATGATCCAATAATTGGCAGATATGCTGGCAGACTGTTCCAGGGTCTTTGATGCAGAGTTGTCAGGAGTGTGGCATGATGGCGGAGTCTAATGCATGTGATGGTGGTGTTGGCAGTTGTGATGGCAGGAGTTGTGTCATAGAGTTAGTGGGAGAGTCCCAGATGAGGTTCTGGGAGTGTTCTGAGGTGGTCAATGGTGGGAGGGGTCATGACAGTTCCCATTGTAACTGGTGCACTACCTGTGGCATTTCCAGATAATGATAACTTCACATACTTGAACAATAATCCAACAGTAGATGATGTAGATGATACAAAGGCAGATTATCTTAACAACTTCATCAACCATGTTCTATAGTTGCTCAATGGATTGCTTGGTTGTAAATTAATGAATGACATTACTAATTTCCTTGCTTGTCCTGACCATTACCTGGCACAATGGCAATGCTGTGATTGCATTAGATCAAGAATATTCTGTCACAGTTGTTTCTGCTGCACGCACCACTCCAACCCATTTTACTGACCTGAAGTATGGAATGGTAGGTATTTCCAACCAATAAATATGTCAGATACTGGAGGGTATTTCTATATCCAACACAATTCATTGCATGCAAACTGTCATCAAGGAAGGTCAGGGTCAGGTCTTGTGAGGACCACGAGCAGAAAAAGGATATTCAGGAGCAAGAGTTTCTATGACTCAAATATCAACTGGATGTTGAACTTTCATCAGTGGATAGCGACCTGAGACATCTGGCAGCACATCTATCTATGACTTCAGATTTCCTGAGCAGACTTCAGGATGCTAGCCTTGATCAAATCATGGAAGAGGAAGAGCAACAGGAACCAGAGAATAATGTGCCAATAGAAGATATTCCAGAAGATTGGCCAGCCACAAACAGGTTCTGTATGGACAGATATGATTGCTTTGAAAATTCAATCCAACAGATTGTTCACACAACTGGAGTACACTACATCACTGTCATTTCATGTGAGTGTTCTGAAATGAATGTCTTGGTGGAGGATATCTCAAGCATGCAAAGGAACAGCCAACAATGAGTGACATTCTTTAACTCTAACTGTCCACCATCTGCTCACCAATTTAATCCTGTCTGTTGGCTGTCTGGATTTCCATCTATCTAGGGAGCAGCTTGTAAAAACATATTCAAAGCTATTGAAAAGGCCCTGATAATAAACAAGTCATGTGACATTACTGGTATTGTTGCAACAGCATGTACATGGCATGGCTGCCACGGCTGCTTTGCTCCTAATAGTGAACCAAACTTGACCCATGGTGAAGGCCAGGTTTACACAGACTTTTCATCACATGGGCAGTTAAGATGACCAACATAGATGGGATTCAGCATCTCCTACTAGTATATGACATAGCATGCCAGTGATGTGTCAAATTTTCTAAATGGCTTGCTGAGACCAGAGAAGTTCTGCTAGATAATCTACTTATGGACTTTGCAATAGAACTTCTTCATGTCCATGGGCATAAAGAGAATTGTTTTTTCTGCTTTGCCCCATCCTTCATTTCTGGAGACAGTCATCTGGCTGGGGAGATAATTGAAAGTCTCTGGTCTACACTCAATAAAGTCACAGCTACCTTGGCATATTAGGCAGAAATCCTTGTTGATCACATGTGTGACTCAAACTGAAAGAAGCTGCTTGACATGGTTGACATGGTTCCATTCCTATGTCAAAAGTACATGACTGCTGCTGAGATGAGAGATGTAGCCATTCAATATTTCACCAAGCGATTCATCAGAATATCAGTGAATTTCCTAACAGGCTGGAAAGCCAGGGTAGCTAAGGCAGAAAGGCTCAGAGAGGAGGAAAACCGTAAAGCAATAGATATTCTGACAGCTCATACAATGACCTTTAATAATGCAAGTGAAGACCAAATAGCAGCAGACAGTGGAAACCACTCAATGGAGGATTCAACTTGCTCTTGACATTGAGGAGTAGCAGTAAGGTAATTCAAAACCAGGTTCATGGTTTGAATTAGCATGCAAGCAATGATGATTAGCAAAAGGTCAAGGCAGAAAGAGAACTATTAAGGGTTTGACTCAATATCCTTGCTGCTTCTCAGGACAGGAGTGGGTTTATTGCTAGTAGAAGGCAGACTGCCCCCTGGAACCTCCAGAAGCTTTTGAAATCTCCTTCTCATCTATGATCATGAGTAATGTCTCACCATTAACAATAATAGAGCACAATCTGCACTTCATTCAAATTGAAAGGCTTCTGCAAGCTCTTCAGAAATTCATTGCAAAGAAATCATTCCTATATTCTCACGTTGTCCAGGTTGCCCCAAGCAAGAATGTGAAAACTTGAGCTCACGCATCTCTTCAAAAAATCCAGGCCTCAATCCTGGTAAGGCTTGTGCCTATGCAAAATGCCACAGTGCTCTGCTGCAAATCCCAACATTCCTGGTTTATCAAGGATCAAGGTATCTTAGCTATGGCACTCTAATTCTGATACAGAAAATAAATCTGCAACTATTTCTGAATGTGAGTCCTCTTGTTAACATTTCCATTATCATTACATCTGTTTGTGAACATATCTCTTCAGTTAATCGTGTTCATTATCTATATGCTAGAGCACAATGCAACAAATGGACAGAGGAATGTCAGCTTGTCACAAGTGAAATGAAGTGGACAGTTTGGTATTTCTTCAACTAGGCAGATATTTAGTCAAAGTGTGGTATGTCAGTGAAGAAAAGATGTCTCCAGTCATATGCCCACAAAAAAAGTGGCCATGTAGCAAGAATTGGCCTCAATGGCAATTGATAAATTTTCAGAATGTGTAAATATATTATGATCTGAATGTGGGCCATAGAACTTTGTATTGTCATATCTGGAGGCTGCATTACTGAATAATGTGGTCTGCAATGTCCCAGACATTATCAAAAGCATGAGCTGATTTTTCCCTCTCCAAATTCAGCGAACCTTGCCCACAGAGGTCCTGGAGTTTGTTGATGGCCATCAAGGTCTAATCAGAAATCTGTATGGCTATGATTGGTGGAACCACATTGGCTGAGAGGATGTTGAGGTTTTAAGCAATAAAACACTGGAGCATTGCCTTCTCATACATTAGCAAGGCTTCCACTCTCTTGAAAGCTTCTTAGTATGCAACTGCCAGCTGCCCATGACATTGCTATTTGCTGATGGATTGGTGTCAGTCCCACCACCAGACAATTTGCTCCATGTGTTTGCAGGTAGCGGATCTGCCAGGGGCCACCAGCAGACACTTCTAGCCTTAGGCAAGTGGTGGTCACTAGATAGGATGGAACATGTCTCAATGGCCAACAATATAATCCACCTGTTTGCTGGCAGCAAGTCTGTTGCTTCTGTTGTCAGTTCCATTGCCAGGTCTGTGGATCCTGCTTGGACAGGCCAATTGACAGACATTGAATCCTATACCAACAGTATTGATGGTGAGCAGCCTGATCCTCAAGACTGCCTCTCCATGGCCCATCTTACCACTCTTTCCAATGTCAACTCTCCCAAATGGCCATCTTTGATGCTGATGACACCCAAAAGTTGGTCAATAGCAGGAACAGTTGATGGCTACTAACTTGTAAGTGTTGGGCATGCTAAGTGTTTTTGAGGAGGTATTCAAGTTCCTTAAAGTATTGGGAGAGTTCCCATGGTTTGGACTCATCCTATTTTGGTGCAGAGAAGTGGTTGTGCAGTGGCATGCACTGAGGAATTGGTTCCATGGTGACTGCCTTGCTGTGTGGAGTCAGTAGAGGTGGTGATGGAGTTCTAGGTGGTGATAAAGGGGTATAGGAAAGGACTAGGCAGGAAAGTGGGATTAAAAGAGTAGGCAGTGTGAAAGTTTTGAAAGTCTGGAAGAGGCAACACTAAGGGGTTGTTGCTAGGGTTGAAGTCGAAAGCAAGCAGTAAGAGTTCAGGAAAATTGTCTACAGAGGTGTTCTGTAGTGTTTGTGCTAGGATAAGTCCTGGCAAAGCTCCAGGAAGTTGTGGGGTTGATGAGGAAGGTTGGAAAGGAGTAATGTATTCTGCCAACTGCTGTAGCAGGCAGCATTGACGCTGGAGATGTGTTTCTGGTAGAATTCTCCCCTAAAGTCCCTTGTGGTGGGCTCCAATTTTGATGCCCAAAAGTTGGTCAATAGCAGAAATGGTTTATGGCTACTGACCTGTAAGTGCTGGGCACGCTACATGTTTTTGAGGGAGTTTTGGACAGGTCCCAGAGAACAAGTTGGAAAGATAAAAAGTTGTTAGAGGAGATGCCACAGCCTGAAGTACGATTCCTATTTTATTTCATTTTATTTTTACTTTACTTTATTATTTTCGGTCAAACACCACCTCGCGTCGGTGCACCCGCCCGCTCGAGGTATTTGTTACACTTTGGCAAACTTTATTTTCATCTACAAAATATACAGATCGTTGGCCGAACACCCTCAGCTGCCTTTACTCACTGCGTAAAGACTCTGAGGGTGAGCCATCGTTCATTACTTACACCATCAACTATTTACTCACTTATACCTGTAGTCTAACTATTGTCTTACACTACAGGTTAATATCAGCTGCCTTTACTCACTGCGTAAAGACTCTGAGGTCTAACTATTGTCTTACACTACAAAAGTATATTGGCAAGAGGGGTTGGTAAGGGATGTGCACTAAGGGTTGGGCACATAATTAACTAAGTTGAAGTGGGGTAAGTGTGGCAAGAGATGTGGTAAGAGAACAGGAGGCTTAGCAATGACTAAGCTGCATGGTTGCCTGCCATAGGTGCAAGGCATGTAAGTTCCATAGGCATAACTGCAGCAAGCAGGCTAAGAATGTTCAGACAATTGGCGACTAAGAACTTAGTCAGCTCAAAAGAAATCTGAACCATAAGGTGAACTGAGCAAGGTGAACGGGGTACTTTGTTCTGTTTTAACTAGTGACAATGGTAAGTATTTATAGTAAAACACCAAATTCCCATCGCCAAGTAGCTAAGGGTTGCCATAGGATGGTGAACTGTAAGTAATGTAATTAATTGCCATGCATTAAACTAAATGCTGAGAAATGCAGCCAGCAAGCTGCCTGCCTGGCTAAGTGAGGGGCACCAGGGTAACCATCAGGCTGTCCATCACGAGTAAATGACATTATGCCTAATCTTTAAGCACTGTCATTGGCTAGCCATGCCACATGCTGATTGATTGATGCTAACTGTCAATGCTTGCCAACAGCGTGATGCCAGCTGTCATTTCAGCTGCCGCTGGCACTATCAATAATTGGATCTATTGCTTGCCATGTGTGGCCATCAGGTAAGGCCCAAAATGGATAAATTGTATGTGCCAAGTTTGGCATATGCATGACAAGGTGTCCAGAGCCGATGCCAAGCCTGCCGTTGATGTGCCTAGCCTGTATGGGGTCCTATTAACACATATTGAACCCTCAAACCCACAATATCCATTCTACCACCTCTACAGTCAGAGTAAACCTGGACTAGAGTATGGGTGTATGGACCTACAATGGAACACTCTTGCGTTGTGGTTCAACCAGCATCCCAACTGTCAGGAGACTCCTCCCTTATTTGTGCAATTGTTTGTGTAGGCAGTTTTGAGTTTTTAAGGTTTTATTGTACTGTACAGTTGTTTCCCATACTTCAGAGGCCCCAGAAACATCCAACCTGGCATAGGGAATCCTTAGACTTGTTCTCTTTGGATCTCTCTCTGCCAGGTGAGTAGCTATTGTGACATTGTCAGTATATATTCTAATACACTTTGGATCTCCCTCTGCCAGCTGTGTGACTGAGCCACAGCCTCTAGAGGTTGCCCTTACACCAACTTCCTTCTGCCCCAGCAGCTCATATCCACCAGACATTCATGGAGCTGGGAGAAACTGACGATGACCAGGTGGATATCTCTAATCTATCCATTAGTGACCCTGACTTAAAAGATATCCCTCCATTGTTCATTGTGGCAGATGATGAGATAGAGGACAAATCTTTGCTGCCTTTGTTCATTCCTGCAAAAGAGAAGACCACAGGATGTTGTGTGGATTATACATATATTGCTCTAGTATTGTGTACTAGGCTACAGCATTTTACTACAGACATTTCAATTAGTTTGGACTAAACACAGGTCCACTGGACTTGTTTCCCCCTTTTTCAATCCAGTACTGGCCCTACTAAAATATTTGTCATTTTTATACAGGACCTGATCATCTGCTCATGTCTGTTAGTGTCATTCATTTGATCTGTTCAAAACTCCAGAGATTACTTAAGAAGTTTGGGATGGAGGAACTTGCCACATGCTAGGGCAAGGTCATGCAACCTAAACTTCTCGAGTAATCTCTGAAGTTTTGAACAGATTAAAGAAATGACATTAAGAATGTCAGCAGCCTCCTGCTATAATTTGCACTAGGGGGAGTCAAACCTGCCTCTTGTGCACAATATGAAATATCTATTTATCAGTATTCCATTGGACCACAGGTGCTTACTATACAAGTCAGTTTAGTATATATAGGGCAAAAATGCATGGAATATCAATTGACAAACAAAAATCTCTGTACCCATTTATTATATGCACTGCATGGGAATCAAACCCACTGGCCAGCACAATATAAATTAACAATTGTTAGATATTCCACTAAACCACTGAGAATTATTACAACTCGGTATGGTATACACATAAACTGATCAAAAGACACCATCTTGGTAAATTCATTTGATCTGTTTATCTGCTCATGGATGGGACATAGGTCCACCAGACTTGTTTCTCCTCTTTCAACCCAGCACCATTCCTACTAAAATATTTGTCATTTTTACACAGAAAAAAGACATCAGCTACTGTCTGCTGATGTCAGCAGACACTCACACACTCTCTTTCTCCCCAGTGCCATCCTCTCCACTTTCCACACTACCTCATACACCACCCCCATCCACCACATGCACCCCCCTTCTCTCCTTCCCCCTGACCTGATGTCCAACATCTGCTATGTCTGCTGGCATACTAGTGGACACCAACACTCCTGCCCTTCTCTCTTCCCCCTCTTTCTTCCTATTCCTATCCCTCTTCTGCCATCCCCATGCTCTCTGAGATGCCACCCCATGTGGTGGATGCCCATGCACCTCCTTTCCTTCTCTCCCACCCTGATGCCAGGTGATGCCAGATGATGCCAGATGATGCTGGAGGTTGCTGACAGATTTTGTAGTACTTGGTAGAAGTATTACTTGATAGTTCTGGGGCTTCACTGCTGGCACTGAAAGATGTTTCCATTGGAAAAAGTATAAAAGAAACATGTTATACCATTTTTAAAGTGCCAATTTCAAATAGAAAAAGGCAATTTGCTTTGTTTAAATACTTTTTCTTTTAGAAATTGGTACATGGGAAATGGTATAACATGTTTCTTTTACACTTTTTCCAATAGAAACATCTTTCAGTGCCAGCAGTGCTTGCTAGTGTAGAATATGACCTTGAATTCACACTGACTTTGACGGCAAAAGGGATAATTATTATTTTGAATGTGTTTAATAATTTTGCAAAATGCCGAGAATTTAAGAAATTATAATATAATAATATTCCCACAAGTCGAGGTTTCTTAACAAACTCTGGCCTAAGTGATTCACTCTCTGGAAATCACCGAGCCTTTGCCTATCAATTGCCTGTCTATTCTCTACTAAACTTGGGCTATTTATACTGTTTTTCTGGTGCACAGACCACTATCTACATATGACTCTTTGTCGGAAACTCTCCAACTTCCAGAACATATTTGATAGTCAAATTTCCCTTTTGGGAGGCCTGTTTCAGTGCCACCCGTTCCACCATTCAACTTCTTGTTCCACTCTCCTTCCGGGTGTTTCTGATTGCCACTTCTCCATTTGCTTGAGCCCCATTTAGCCTGATCTAATTCATAGATCCTTCTTTCCTCTTTTAGCGCTTCCCTGCATCCCCTACTTCTTTCCTTTTCCCCTCCTTGTTGTCAAATCGAACATTGACTGATTTGACGATGAAATTGAGAATTATAATATTGAATGCATATAATAATTTCCCAATTTCATCCTATTCCGTCCATTGCAGAACATTGACTGATTTGATGATGATACAACGCTGTACCAGCAGTCAGGGACACAACATGCACCAGAAGTCAAAATAAACATTTAATCATAAGGCTGAAAACTGTAAGCCTCCTGGTAGCAGTCTCAATAAATTATATCTCCAAAAACACCCCAATAAATACACAGACAGTACAGAACAAAGGGGAGGGACCAGCTCAAGCTATCAACTCAATAATACTCCAACCACTGTAATGGGGAGGGGAAGCATGGGAGCTGGCAGAAGTGACGAAATGGGATCAAATTGTGGTGATCTGGATCAAAGATCAGATCTGACAATGACAGGACTGAAAGGGGAAAGAAAAGAAGCATGGAGGGATGTCAGAAGAAGCATGGAATGCACGGAAGCGCTAAAAGGGGAAAGAAGGATCTATGAATGGGATCGTGCTAAATGGAGCTCAAGCAAATGGGAAAGTGGCAATCAGAGACATCCGGAGGAATGGTGGAACTGGTGGCACCAAAACAGGCTTCCCAAAAGGGAAATTGGACTATCAAATATGTTTTGGAGGCTGAGGAGTTGACAACAAATAGTCATGTGTAGATAGTGGTCTGTGCACCAGAAAAACAGTATAAATAGCCCAAGTTTAGTAGAGAATAGACAGGCAATTGATAGGCAAAGGCTCGGTGGTTCCCAGGGAGTGAATCACTTAGGCTAGAGTTTGTTGAGAACCCTCTGATTTCAGGAAGATTATTGAAAGCTTCAACATTATAATATATATATCAATTTCACCATCCAGTCAGTGTGCATTGCAAGTAACATTCTACACCATCAAGCCCCAGAACTATCAGTACTACTTGCAACCAAGTACTACAATGATGAAATTGAGAATTATAATCTTGAATGCATATGATAATTTCCCAATTTCATCCTGTTCCGTCCATTGCCAGCTTCCATGCTTTTCCTCTCCATGACAGTGGTTAGACTATTGTTGAGCTGATAGTTTGAGCCAGTCC